>WNYA01000212.1:0-69045 GCA_019512145.1 Engystomops pustulosus | reverse complement strand
TGCTCTGGGGAAGCCTAGGAGATGCAGTGACCATATATGGACAGATGGTGATCTGACCTGATGACGTGGTCCCTGCTATCTGCTAAGCCGACACTTCTCTGAAAAGGATTCCCTCCCGATGTCTGTAGAAGCCATTCTGTACTGTGAGTTCAGGCTTTCAAAGTATTTACTCTGCAGACACAGCGCCGGGACACAGCGGGACCTGGGGGGAAAATCCGTGACAATCTCATAGCTGCCCTTTGCGCGGGGCAGAGGTACGAAAAACCGGGAAAGTCCCGCCAAAATCGGGACGGTTGGGAGCTACGGTCACAGTGCTCCCCTCACAGTAGCCAGTAGTCACAGTGACCCCCACACTGTATGGCTAATGGCTTCTTACAAACAGACTTACCCTCAGCAGTCAGTGAACTGCACACAGAACCCCCCAACCCTCACCCCTCACCCCTCACCCCTACGATCAGTTACGTACATGAGATAGATGGTAGAAACGTTATAGGACCTTCGATGACATCACACTGGTCACATGATGTTGTTTACTCCTCCCCTCATAATGCTGATCACATGACCATGACATCATCACAGGTCTTTTAGAAGAAAAAAACAGCTAACACTTTCTTATTTTTCCTTCGATGCAGTTACACGAGGGCTCGTTTTGTAAAGAATGGATTATATTTTCTATTGTCGCATTGTGGGGAAACATATGTGTTGTATACATTTTATAGTTGATAGATTGTAAGCTCTTGTGAGCAGGGTCCTCATCATTATCCTTTCGTCTGACCATGTTTGTGTTTTGTAGTGTCTTATTTTGGGTGTATATCTATGGAGCTGCAGAATATGATGGAGTTATAGAAATAATAACAACATCGTAAGGGGGGGGGGGGTAAAAGAAGCAACAATATTTCCATTGTGTTTTATATTTTTAACAGCAATTATTGTGTGGCATTAACTCCTTAATGACTGCACTATCGGGTTTTTACTGCAGTCATTAAGGGCGCATTTACACATTGCACTAGCTTTCGGGGGTCGGGCCACAGCCTGATCGCTTGTGCTTTTCCAGGAAAACACATCAGATCAGTAACCAAGGGGGGGGGGGGTAAAAGAAGCAACAATATTTCCATTGTGTTTTATATTTTTAACAGCAATTATTGTGTGGCATTAACTCCTTAATGACTGCACTATCGGGTTTTTACTGCAGTCATTAAGGGCGCATTTACACATTGCACTAGCGTTCGGGGGTCGGGCCACAGCCTGATCGCTTGTGCTTTTCCATGAAAACACATCAGATCAGTAACCAACCCCCCCCCCCCCCCACGTAAATGCAAGACAATGGGTCCATGGATGCCTGTCCCTAGTATACAGCCTGCAGCCCCCTGTCCCTAATATACAGCCTGCAGCCCCCTGTCCCTAGTATACAGCCTGCAGCCCCCAGTATACAGCCCCACATGAGGAATGTCCATCCTATAAGAAAAAAAGAGTGTACTCACCCTCCAATGTCCCCCCTCCTCCCGGAGGTCCGTTTCTGTCCATCGATGTTCTGGCTCCCCCTCCCGTGCAGTGTTGTCGCTCTCTCCGTGCGGCGCACACACTAGAATGTTAGCGATCTGCTGATGTCACAGCTCGAGCGACAGCACCGCACGGAGAGAGGGAGCCGGAGCCAGAACATCGATGGACTGTAGAGGACCTCCTGGGGGGGAGGGGGCGGGAGGGGGCGTTGGGAGGTGAGTATATTTTATTTTAAATAGACTTGAGTATAAGCCGAGTTAGAATTTTTCAGCACATCTTTTTGTGCTGAAAAACTCGGCTTATACTCGAGTATATACAGTATTTCATTTTGAAAACTGCTCCAAAACCCATGAATTGAAGAGGATTTTTTCTGGCACCTCTATGGATATTTTAATTGAGTGTGAGGACTCAAGCTCAACCTGCCGCTCCATTCATTAGTGAGAACATGACCCTCAATTTTGTGATCATAGGGGTCCCAGGAGTGAGACCCCCCCAACAATCATAACGTTATCTCCTGTCCTTTGGAAAGGGAACAAAAGGAAAACTTCAGCATATAAAAATTCTCAGTTGATAAATTTAACAGGCTAAAAGATTATTTGTTCTTTGTGTCTTTTTGACCATTGGTTAAGTCAACCCATCATCTCATGTGTGAGCCAGTGGTGAAGGGCACTGCAGGAAGCATCCTGGCCACCATGGTTGTGGAATCCTTATATTCAAATATCCCGCCGTGATGGTTCAAAGGCCTGACTCTGATTCTGTGGTAAGGCTCAAAAAATGTATCCTTACACATAACTACTTTTCACGTGACAATTTGTACTTACAGCAAACCAGAACAACCATGGGAAGTCAGAATGGTGCCACAATATTCCAATCTTTCCATTGCTAAACTGTTGGTGATGTCCTACTGGAGACCTCTATGTGGGTGATGTCCTACTGGAGACCTCTATGTGGTTGATGTCCTACTGGAGACCTCTATGTTGGTGATGTCCTACTGGAGGCCTCTATGTGGGTGATGTCCTACTGGAGACCTCTATGTGGGCGATGTCCTACTGGAGACCTCTATGTGGGTGATGTCCTACTGGAGGACTCTATGTGGGTGATGTCCTACTGGAGGACTCTATGTGGGTGATGTCCTACTGGAGACCTCTATGTGGTTGATGTCCTACTGGAGACCGCTATGTGGGTGATGTCCTACCGGAGACCTCTATGTTGGTGATGTCCTACTGGAGACCTCTATGTGGGTTATGTCCTACTGGAGACCTCTATGTGGGTGATGTCCTACTGGAGACCTCTATGTGGGTTATGTCCTACTGGAGACCTCTATGTGGGTGATGTCCTACTGGAGACCTCTATGTGGGTGATGTCCTACTGGAGACCTCTATGTGGGTGATGTCCTACTGGAGACTTCTATGTGGGTGATGTCCTACTGGAGACCTCTATATGGGTGATGTCCTACTGGAGACCTTTAGTGGTGATGTCCTACTGGAGACCTCTATGTGGGCGATGTCCTACTGGAGACCTCTATGTGGTTGATGTCCTACTGGAGACCTCTATGTGGGTGATGTCCCACTAGAGGCCTCTATGTGGGTGATGTCCTACTGGAGACCTCTATGTGGGTGATGTCCTACTGGAAACCTCTATGTGGGTGATGTCCTACTGGAGGCCTCTTATGTGGGCGATGTCCTACTGGAGACCTCTATGTTGGCGATGTCCTACTGGAGGACTCTTATGTGAATGAAGTCCTACTGGAGGACTCTTATTTGAATGAAATCCTACTGGAGGCCTCTTATGTGGGCGATGTCCTACTGGAGACCTCTATGTTGGTGATGTCCTACTGGAGACCTCTATGTTGGTGAATAATGAGAGCAAATCAAAACAAGGATGAACTCTCATCATCACACCATAAAAGAAAAACGGACAAATCTACCTGTGCCAAAACACTTTTTCAGCCCTGACCACAAAATTGAAGATTTCAGCGTACTTGTATTAAAAGACAATTTAAAATCTCAGAGAGAGAGACAAAGAGAAAGGAAGGTCTGGAAGTACAAGTCTAGGACAACTCAGACCTGGTGGGGTCATCGCAGCCGTTGACCAGATCTCCATCAAGAGACAAGGGACAATAAAACCATCTCACTCCCCAAGTGCTGCAGTGGCGCATCAGCTGGGCTCCGACAACGCCTGTAGCAGATGCTGGGACAGGAGATGGGTGGGGGCATGCCAGGCCACCGGAAGTTGTCGGTAAGTATAGGTTTCTTGTTTTTTTCACAGTTTTTATTAATGTCTGACAACCCTTTCAAGTCAGATCTGAATGGTGGAGGCTGAACGATCCCTTCTGACGCCACACTATCTCGTCTTTCCTCTTAACCCCCTGCCTAGCCGGTACTTTTTAGTTTAAAAGATGGCAACTCTACTCTGGGTACAGTGGTGAACGCTCCTGACTACTCTCCATACTATCATGACCCCGGTCCTCGAAAGGTTATACACTGGAAGACACACAAATAGGACCCACATTTTTACAAAAAATGTCTGTATGTTGAGCTCTATGTTGTCTAAAACAGGTCCCAAATTCTTAAAATCAACATGGGGCCTCTTCTGTGTGAGTTCTTTGATGCTTCACCAGATTTGACTTTTGACTGAAACATTTTCCACATTCTGAACACCAATATGGCTTCTCCCCACTGTGGGTTTTTACATGTTCCATTAGAACCGATTTCTTGCCAAAATATTTCCCACATTCTGAACATGAAAACGGCTTCTCCTCTGTGTGAATTCTCAGATGTTCCATAAGATGTGATTTCTGATTAAAACATTTCCCACAATCGGGGCATTTAAAGGAATTCTCCCTGGTGTGAGTTCTCTGATGTTTAACAAGAGCAGATTTCTGCCTAAAATATTTCCCACATTCTGAACATGCGAAAGGCTTCTCCCCGGTGTGGATCCTCAAGTGCTTCACGATATAGGACTTCTGGCTGAAACCTTTCCCACATACAGAGCACGAGAAGGGTTTCTCTCCCGTGTGCATTCTTAGATGGTCCATGAGATAGGATTTCTTGCTAAACCGTTTCCCGCATTCGGAACATGCAAATGGCTTCTCTCCCGTGTGAATTCGTAGATGACCCATCAGATTTGATTTGATTACGAGAACGAGGGGTCTGATGGGGTCCCAGGCGATCTACGTCAGCTCCATAGAGATGAATGAGGCAGAACGATCATGCGTTACCACCTGCTCCATTAAACTCCGAGAGCGACGAGAAATCCAACTAGGACCCCATCGGACCTCTCGTTCTCAAGATCTGTGGATAGGACCTAATTTGGTTTGTGGGACAACCCCTTGTGGGGTAAGGATGATTCTGAGAAAGTTCAGCAATCAGCCCAGAACCATACAGGAGGACCAAGTCCATGACATGAAGTGAATGACCATCTCAATGACCAGAGAAGTCATGGGAGAAGGTCATGGGGTCAGAAGAGATCAGAAGATATCAACTCCATTTGCTGTGTTTGGAGGTAGACGGAGGATGAAGACAACACCAAGAACACCGAGCCAACCATGAAGCAGGGGTGTGGAAACATCATACTTTTGGAATGGGTTTTCTTCAAAGGGGACAGAATGACTGCACCATATTGATGGGATGGGAGGACAGATGGGGCCATGGATGGTGAGATATCGGCCAACAACCTCCTTCCCTCATTTACAATATTGAAGCTGGGTCGTGGCTGGGTCCTCCAGGAGACAATAACCCAAAACAGACCAAGGCGCCTAAGGAGCAGCTCCATATGATGCATTTTAAGGCCCTGGAGAGCCTTAGCCACTGATTTTGTTTTGTAGATTTTGTCTCCCACAGTTACAGAGTACCTACGATAAAAATTTGCAGACCTAGAGACGAACATAAACATGATTTTTTTTGCTTGACACCTTTGGGAATGGGAGCAGTTTTAGAGCACTAAATTGCATTACATTTCTTACACCAACCCCACCTTCAAGGGGGACTTCATTTTCCCAACATCTTAACACTTAACCTGGTGGCCCTCATGCACATTACTAATGCCAGGTTCACTAACTACCTAGTAGAGTAAGCCTTCTCCTCCACTATCTCCCTACCTACACTATTATCACTCCCATGTGAGATGCACTATGACCCCTCCACCTGTCTACATGGAAAACTTGGCACGCTACGAGTCATTCCATCTCACGTTCTACCATAACCCTTCCGACCAACGTGGACAGATGGCAGGCCTGTCCAAAACCTTCCATACTGCTGGCCTTTGTTCTGTCTTACATCTCATTAATATTCCTGGAAAATGGGTCCTTGTCCTGTCTGCAGGACAGAAGCTTCACCTCCAATGTCCTTCTCCAGGTTTCGCAAAGAGAATGGCACTTGGCATTACGGGATCTTATCGGTTCTCCACACCCTACCAGGGGATACATCTCTAGATTATATAGAATGCTTCTATCAAAGTTAGACTATAGGCAAAGGTCTACTGGCCTCAGCAAATGCATTCCCCTTTAAGGACCCGCACAGTACTGAAGGTCCTAGAATATGTATATAAAACCCTTGGCACGTCTCCCTATAGGAGACACCTAATACGAACCTCCCTACTGCCAACTACTCCAAATTTTTCACTGCCTATAGGACTCTCCCCACAACCGAGAGAACATTTCAATTTGACCAATTGGTACCTAACACGTGAACTGGAGATCCCCCCCTCTGTAGAGTTGTACGGGCCTAGGGCTGGAGTACGGGATCCCTGGTGGCCTTAGAGTTCAGCATATTGCTTTTTCTATGTAAAATTTTGACCTCTGGTTTTGGTGTCTTGTTTTTTCTTTTATTTTTATTTGTTGCTGAGCCTTATCTCGCTCATGAGATGGGAGTCTTCTGGTTGAAACCTCCTGGGAAACTTCCCTTTGAACCCATCTATTCCTTGGGTCACAAAACTTCAGCCGAAGGCTTCCTGTGCTCTGCACGGCTGTAGACGGAGGTCTCGTGGACTGTTGTTTGTGGCACGTGTGTCATCAGTGGGTGATCTCCTGTCGATGACAATAGAGAAGACTGCCCAAACATGTACCATAATTTGGGGCCTGTGCAGTCGGTTCACACACAGAGCCATAGCAACTGTTGTCACGTGTGTGAGGTCATGTGGGAACGTAGCATGAAGCCTGAGCCCGGTCTGGGGACCCTCCTAGTAGAGAAGGTAAGTGCTGGGGAAGATGGTGAACACCACCAGACTATTTGGAGCTCTAGCTCACCCCCTGTATCCGGCTCCCTGTGTGCTCAGGCCTTGTATCATTGTGCCATACAGTTCTGTCTCTCCTCTCCTGGGCTCTCCCCATAGTTCTTCTGTGAATGATGTGACTTGCCCTCCCGGCTAATCCTCTCTCTCTGCTTCTGCTCTGTGCCTGACCCTGCACGTGACCCGGGGTCCTAGCCGCTGGATCCATCCTGCCTGGTCGGGGGGGTTTGGGTAATATCCAGGATTGCTGCAGACTCTGATCTGGGTCAGTTTGGACTTGTTGATGGAGGTTCTGGCTGATAATCTTTGGTCCATGAGAAAACATACAGATCCCACAAAGCATTCATCATCTTTATTGTGTTAAATAACAAACAAGAAACAAGATGTAAAGAAGAAGAATTTCCCTGCACAAGTGCAATATTTTGAATAGTGTCATAACAACCTTGGTCATGTGATGTCACACAGGTGCACGGCTCATTGTATCCCTGGTCATGTGATGTCACACAGGTGCACGGCTCCTTATATCCCTGGTCATGTGATGTCACACAGGAGCACAGCTCATTATATTCCTGGTCATGTGATGTCACACAGGTGCACGGCTCATTGTATCCCTGGTCATATGATGTCACACAGGTGCACGGCTCCTTATATCCCTGGTCATGTGATGTCACACAGGTGCACGGCTCGTTATATCCCTGGTCATGTGATGTCACACAGATGCACGGCTCCTTGTATCCCTGGTCATGTGATGTCACACAGGTGCACAGCTCGTTATATCCCAGGTCATGTTATGTCACACAGGTGCACTGCTCCTTATATCCCTGGTCATGTGATGTCATGCAGGTACACGGCTCGTTATATCCCCGGTCATGTGATGTCACACAGGTGCACGGCTTGTTATATCCCCGGTCATGTGACGTCACACAGGTGCACAGCTCGTTATATCCCAGGTCATGCGAGGCCACACAGGTGCACGGCTCGTTATATCCCTGGTCATGTTATGTCACACAGGTGCGCGGCTCATTATATCCCAGGCCTTGTGATGTCACACAGGTGCGCGGCTCGTTATATCAAAGGTCATGTGATGTCAGACAGGTGCACTGCTCCTTATATCCCCGGTCATGTGATGTCACACAGGTGCACGGCTTGTTATATCCCCAGTCATGTGACGTCACACAGGTGCACGGCTCGTTATATCCCTGGTCATGTTATGTCACACAGATGCACGGCTCGTTATAACCCTGGTCATGTGATGTCACACAGGTGCACGGCTCGTTATATCCCTGGTCATTTTATGTCACACAGATGCACGGCTCGTTATAACCCTGATCATGTGATGTCACACAGGTGCACGGCTCGTTATATCCCCGGTCATGTGATATAACGAACCGTGCGCCTGTGTGACAACTCCAGTCATATGATGCGACACAGGTGCACAGTGCGTCACATCACTGAGAATAATCAGAGCGTTGTGTTATAACGAGTCGTGCACCTGTGTGACTTGACCATGACCCTTTTGTATCTACAGAAAGTAAACAATGTAACTTCCTATAGTATGACAACAAGCAGAGATCTAGCAAACTGTGAAGTATTGATACAGAACTTGGTCTGGAAACTGTATAACATTTTATTACACAGATGGAAAACCCCTTTAACTATATGAAGTGCCGGATGACTGGGGATATGTGGAGGAGGTTTGGGCGATTCCTCTCTACAAAGTGTAACTACATTGTCAGAATGAATGGAGGGAAAGCCTCGATCACGCTCACATATTTGTCCATTTCCCATGATTGGAGGTCGAGGGATCGGCTCACACCTCAGAAGGTCTCATCAAGGACTAACGAGAAGCTCCACAATGTATAAAGCATCACATCTGCTTCTCCTCCAAGTGAGTTCTCTGATGTTTAATCAGACCCGAGTTGAGTCGGAAACATCTCCCGCAATCGGTGCACAAAAATGGCTTCTCCCCCGTGTGGATTGTTAGATGTTCCATGAGCCTCGAGTTGTGGAGAAAACATTTCCCGCATTCGTGACATTTAAATAAATTCTCCCTTTTGTGAATCCTCTGATGTGTAACAAGAGCCGATCTCTGGCTGAAGCACTTGCCGCATTGTAGGCACGAGTATGGCTTCTCTCCCGTGTGAGTTCTCACATGTTTCAGGAGGTGCGACCTCTGGCTGAAGCATTTCTCACATTCCGAGCACGAGAAGGGCTTCTCTCCCGTGTGAATTCGTAGATGACCCATCAGATTTGATTTCTGCGTAAAACACTTCCCACATTCAGGGCAGACGGAGGGTTTTGCTTCTTTGTGAATTTTTGATGGTGAACAAGAAGAACGATTCATGTCGAAAAACTTCCCGCATTTTAGAACGGAAAAGTTTCTCCCCCTCTGACTTTTCAATGGTTTAAAAAAAACTGCCTTGTGATTAAAACACTGTCCAACTGTAAGCAGAGAACGGCTTCTCCCCGTGTGAATTCGCAGATGCTTGCCAAGGTTTGTTTCTGACTGAAACATTTCCACACTCCGAACAGGAAAATGGCTTCTCCCCCGTGTGGCTTCTTAGATGCTTCCAGATTTTGTTTCTTGCCAAACAATTGCCCATTGTGAGCATGAATACGGCTTCTCACCGGGGACATCGCTCATCTTATATTCACCGGGGAAAATACACAAATGTTTTTTTTTCCCCAATACAAAAAGTTTAAATAATGCATTAAATAAGCATGCTAAAAAAAATGCTTTATGATTAAATTAACTATAAATGATCAAATAATTTATAAATGTAATCAAGAAAAAGTAAATTTTAACAGGATAAAGGGTTCCCTACAAACCAAGTTAGCCTATCCGGAGCGTAGGCCTGCTGATCACACGATGATACAGAACGAGGGGTCTGATGGGGTCCCGGCGATCTCGTCAGCTCCATAGGATGAGGTGCAGAACTGGTTATAGTTAAGCTTCCATTACTCTCGAGGGCAACGACGCTCCGACTGAGGTACCGGACCCATCGGAACCGTTCATCTGATCTGTGGATAGGACCTAATTTGTTGTGGGACAACCTTCATACAAAGCCCTTACATTCACTGACACCGATGAGGGGTTTAGGAAAATCACTGCGACCCATTTCACTTTCCTGCAAAAATCACAAACAAGAAAAAAAACCTTAATATCTTGAGTCCAAGTAAAGGCAAAAATGTAGAAGACCTGATGAGAAGGTTTTCCTCAAAATGGCCATAAGACATCAACATTAACCCAAGTATTGTATCAATATCCTGGGTCCGCCACTAGTCAGATCTGGAAGTGGAAAGCTGTGACCATCAATACCACGCTCTATCATATCAGGACACTCTCTTTTCCAGGAGAGGAAACTCTCATCAGTGTTTCCTAAGCCGCTGGATCAGTCCTGCATGGTCGCGGGGGCTTTGGGGTAATATCCAGGATTGCTGCAGACTCTGATTCTGGGTCAGTTGGACTTGTTGATGGAGGTTTCTGGCTGATAATCTTTGGTCCATGAGAAAACATAAAACAGATCCCACAAAGCATTCATCATCTTTATTGTGTTAAATAACAACAGAAACAAATGTAACGAAGAAGAATTTCCCTGCACAAGTGCAATTTTGAATAGTGTCTAACAACCTTGGTATGTGACTGTCACACAGGTGCAGGCTCATTGTTATCCCTGTGTCATATGTGTCACAGGTGCACGGCTCCTTATATCCCTGGTCATGTGATGTCACACAGGAGCACAGCTCATTATATTCCTGGTCATGTGATGTCACACAGGTGCACGGCTCATTGTAACCCTGGTCATATGATGTCACACAGGTGCACGGCTCTATATCCCTGGTCATGTGATGTCACACAGGAGACAGCTCAGTATATTCGTGGTTCATGTGATGTCACACAGGTGCACGGCTCAATTGTACCCTGGTCATGTGATGTCACACAGGTGCACGCTCCTTTTTCCTGGTCCTGTGAGTCACCAGGAGACACGCTCATATATTCCTGGTCATGTATTGATGTCACACAGGTGCACGGCTCATTGTATCCCTGGTCATATGATGTCACACAGGTGCACGGCTCCTTATACCCTGGTCATGTGATGTCACACAGGAGCACGCTCATATATCCTGGTCATGTGATGTCACACAGGTGCACGGCTCATATTGATCCCTAGGTCATATGAGTCACCACAGGTGCACGGCTCCTTATATCCCTGGTCATGTGATGTCACACAGGAGCACAGCTCATTATATCCCTGGTCATAGTGATTGTCACACAGGTGCAACAGCTCATTATATCCCGGTCATGTTATGTCACACAGGTGCGGGCTTGTATTCCCAGTCATGTGATGTCACACAGGTGCACAGCTCATTATATCCCTGGTATGTGATGTCACACGAGGTGCACGCGGCTCCATTATATACCTGGTCATGTGATGTCACCACAGGTGCACAGCTCATTATATCCCTGGTATGTGATGTCCACACAGGTGCACGGCTCGTTATCCCTGGGTCTGTGATGTACACAGATGCACGGTCTCTTATATCCCTGGTCATGTGATGTCACACAGGTGCACAGCTGTTATATCCCAGGTCATGTTATGTCACACAGGTGCACGCTCCCTTTATATCCTGGTCATGTGATGTCATGCAGGTACACGGCTGTTAATCCCGGTATGTGATGTCAACAGGTGCACAGGCTGTTAATCCCCGGTCATGTGACGTCACACAGGTGCACAGCTCGTTATATCCCAGGTCATGCGAGGCCACACAAGGTGCACGGCTCGTTATATCCTGGTCATGTTATGTCACACAGGTGCGCGGCTCATTATATCCCAGGCCTTGTGATGTCACACAGAGTCGCGGCTCGTTATATCAAAGGTCATGTGATGTCAGACAGGTGCACTGGCTCTTATATCCCCCGGTCATGTGATGTCACACAGGTGCACGGCTTGTTATATCCCAGTCATGTGACGTCAACAGGTGCACGGCTCGTTATATCCCTGGTCATGTTATGTCACACAGAGCAGGCTCGTTATAACCCTGGTCATGTGATGTCACACAGGTGCACGGCTCGTTATATCCCTGTCATGTTATGGTCACACAGATGCACGGCTCGTTTATAACCTGATCATGTGATGCCACAGGTGCAGGCGCTGTTAATCCCCGGTCATGTGATATAACGAACCGTGCGCCTGTGTGACAACTCCAGTCAATGATGCGACACAGGTGCACAGTGCGTCACCTCACTGAGAATAATCAGAGCGTTGTGTTATAAACGAGTCGTGCACCTGTGTGACTTGACCATGACCCTTGTATCTACAGAAAGTAAAAGTAGTAACTTCCTATAGTATGACAACAAGCAGAGATCTAGCAACTGTGAAGTATTGATGCAGAACTGGTCTGGAAACGTATAACATTTTATTACACAGATGGGAAACCCCCTTTAACTATATGAAGTGCCGGATGACTGGGGATACGTGAGGAGGTTTGGGCGATGCCTCTCTACAAAGTGTAAATAACATTGTCAGAATGAATGGAGGGGAAAGCCTAATCCTCCCATGATTGGAGGTACGAGATCGGCTCACACATCAGAAGGTCTCATCAGGACTAACGAGAAGCTCCACAATGTATAAAGCATACATCTGCTTTCCTCCCAGTAGATTCTCTGATGTTTAATAGACCCGAGTTGAGTCGGAAAACATCTCCCGCAATCGGGCACAAAAATGGCTTCTCCCCCGTGTGGATTGTTAGATGTTCCATGAGCCTCGAGTTGTGTAGAAAGCATTTCCCGATTCGTGACATTAAATAAATTCTCCTTTGTGAATCCTCTGATGTGTAACAAGAGCCGATCTCTGGCTGAAGCACTTGCCGCATTGTAGGCACGAGTATGGCTTCTCTCCCGTGTTGAGTTCTCACATGTTTCAGAGGTGCGACCTCTGATGAAAGCATTTCTCACATTCCGAGCACGAGAAGGGCTTCTCTCCCGTGTGAATTCGTAGATGACCCATCAGATTTGATTTCTGCGTAAAACACTTCCCACATTCAGGGCAGACGTAGGTTTTTGCTTCTTTGTGAATTTTTTGATGGTGAACAAGAATCGATTCATTGTCGAAAAACTTCCCGCATTTTAGACATGGAAATAGTTTCTCCCCCTCATGACTTTTCAAATGGTTTAAAAAAACTGCCTTGTGATTAAAACACTGTCCACACTGTAAGCAGGAGAACGGCTTCTCTCCCGTGTGAATTCGCAGATGCTTGCCAAGGTTCTGTTTCTGACTGAAACATTTCCCACACTCCGAACAGGAAAATGGCTTCTCCCCCGTGTGGCTTCTTAGATGCTTCTCCAGATTTTGTTTCTTGCCAAACAATTTGCCACATTGTGAGCATGAATACGGCTTCTCACCGGGGACATCGCTCATCTTATATTCACCTGGGAAAAGTAACAAAATGTTTTTTTCCCCCAATACAAAAAGTTATGCCCAAAAACTTAAGTAAGGCAAAATATAGGTGCGATATGAGCAAAATGCTAAAAAACTAAAAAATGCTTCATGAATTAAATATTACCTAATAAAAGATCAACTCATTTATCAAGATTTAACAGGATTAAAGGGGTCGTCCTACAAACCAAGTTAGACCCTATCCACGGGACAGGCCCTAACTCGCTGATCAGTGGGGGTCTCAGTGATTACGAGAACGAGGGGTCTGATGGGGTCCCAGGCGATCTACGTCAGCTCATAAGTGATGGGGTCAGAACGATCATGGCGTTACCAAACCTCTGCTCATTAATCGCCCGAGAGCGACGTAGAATTCTCAAACGCAGGTTCCACCTCGTACCTCTCGTTCTCAAGATCTGTGGATAGGACCTAATTTGGTTTGTGGGACAACCCCTTCAATACAAAGCCCTTACCATTCACTGACACCGATGAGGGGTTTAGGAATTCACTCGTCGACCCACTTTCACTTTCCTGCAAAAATCACACATTACAAATTAGAAAGTAATTCATCTTACATCCAAGTAAAGGCATAAAACTTGTAGAAGACCCTGATGATGAAGGTTTTCCTCAAATGGCCACAAGACATCAACATTAACCCAAGTATTGTATCAATACCGATGGTTCCGCCACTAGTCAGATCTGGAAGTGGAAAGATGTGACCATCAATACCAGATCTTACATCATTCAGGAACATCTCAGCTTTTCCAGGAGAGGAAACTCTCATCAGTGTTGATGATGGAACCTTCTGTCTTCCACCCTAAAATGATCTCTTCTTTGTTGTGAACTGATTTTAGCAGCACTAAAGTGTGAAAATGACCTCACCCGTGAGTCATTAACCCTTAGTATATATGACCATGGGAAAGTTTAGCATAAAATCCCAGCTTCTCCTACCTGATGATGGGGTGGGACCTCCTGCTTTATTCCTGGCCAGTCCTGGGAATGTGGAGGACGGGGACATCTCTCTGGTGGATCTCTCCTACTGGATCCATCTATAGGAAATAACACAGTGACTGATACATTGGGGGTCATTACTAAGGGCCCGATTCGCTTTTTCCCGACGTGTTACTTGAATATTTCCGATTTGCGGCGATTTTCCCTCAATTGCCCCGGGATTTTGGCGCACGCGATCGGATTGTGGGGCATCGGCGCTGGCATGCACGCGACAGAAATGGGGGGGGCGTGGCCGAACGAAAACCCGACAGATTCGGAAAAACCGGCGCATTTAAAAAGAAAAAAGTGCCGCGGGGCTCGCGCTTACCTTCACTAGGAATAGGCCAGTGAACTTCAGTGCATTCCGGGGAACTTCAGCGAAGCAGTGCCACCTGGTGGACGTTGGAGGAACTGCCTTAATGAATCCCGGCCGGACCCGAATCCACCGCAGAGAACGCGCCGCTGGATCGCGAATGGACCGGGTAAGTAAATCTGCCCCAGTGTGTACATGTGATGGGGGAATCTCGCTGACTCTCCTCTACAGGCAAAGGAGTCCCCTGGAAAACGGAAGTAATGTCCCTGGTCTAAGGAGGGGGTCAGGGTCCCAGGGTTAACATATGCAAATAGTTTGTATGTGTCATCTGCCATATCTTGCGTGGTTCCCTCCCGGGCCTCACGGTCTCCTCCTCACAGCCGCAAACAAGGCAAAGTTGAATATATTTTGAGCCCATGGGGACAGGACTCGATTTGGAGTTCATGTGCAGCGCTGCGAATTGTGTGCGCTATATAAATAAAGGATATTTATTAAAGATGGACAGACTGTTAGTAAGGAAGATCAAATCATTTCACATCTCCACCAAAATATTACAGATGTCTACGAAACACAATGGTGGGATTACTATTCTTCGCTATGTTGTTGGGGATCAAAGGAAAAGAAGAGTCTGAATAAAGTTATTCGAACACAATTGGGAAGCCCCCCGTCTTCGAAGAGTTGGACCTGAAGATGCCTGAGAGAATTGAGTTCATTCTATAACAGTATCATCCAAATAGCATACTACACTAATACATAGCACTACACACTGATACATACATACACAACCACTGAGAATACCTAGCATACTATACAACACTGAGAATACATAGCATACTACAACCACTGAGAATACATAGCATACTACAACAACTGAGCACATCAAGAGTCCATCATTCCTTCATCCTCATATGTTTGTAAAATACCTCTGACTTTCTGGTGACGAACTCGGGGAGTGACGTACAAAATATTTCCCACGGATAAATCAAGTTTTCATCTATCTCTATTCCAATTCCTTTTTTATTTTTTGGGAAGAAAAAAAAGTACATTATGGATTGAGTTTTCTTCTCCCGCTTTGTTGCCTCCTAGAAGGAAACTCGGAGAAGCCCTCGCACCACTGGTGCACGAGAACCTGTACTAACATGACGTTATTTATACCACAGGACCTGCGATGATGTCATGGTCTGTGATCAAGCTGAGGGGAGGGGTAAAGTGGAGATTTTCTGCCCGTTTAGCACTTCCTGTCAGTGACCAGGCAATGTCATCTAGGTTCCTTAATCTATTGTATCACATAGAAGGGATGTTATTGTGGGTCTTTGTAGCCACCAGGAGGTCCATATGCAGGTCAGTTATGGTTGACCAAAGCCACAGTCATCAGCAAAACCGTGTATTCCTGTTGCGGTTCCCATGTTGGACGGTGACGTGAACGTGTTATATAGTATACTAACTACTCTTCTACACATATTGCTCCTATATACAGGAACTAGAATTTGTCTCTACAATATCGAACATTCATTATCGCACAGGAAAGAAGACTCACATTGTGATAACAACAGACGATACAGAAGGTTCACAGAAAAGTGGAGGCTGAAAACATTCCTACAGATTGTAGCATCTTATTGTGATCACTAATCATATCACCTTCATTGTACGCTGTGAGATTCCTAATAATTCCCTGTATACGAGAGACTTTACTGCAAGTAAGCTGTTCCTCCAATGTAATGCTCTCAGTCCTATTTGTTTTCTTCAGGTTCCTTATTTTTAGAACTTCCTCATGGTAAATTCTTATGAAAGATCATGGACCTTCCCACCAGCACCCAGAGGAGGGAGCAGGACAGAACCATGGCTGCCCAGATCCTGGATCCACCCTAGAGATCATCTACTGGATAACTGGAGAGGTGAGAGTCTCCCAGGACACGGCTCTTATCTCTAGGAATACAACAGGGAAATGACTGGAGAGGTGAAGGATTCTTAGGATCTATGTAGTGATCAGTGTCTCCCCATACACAGGATTACACAGTAGTGAAGAAGTCGTCTGGTGAGTGTGTGACCCCCGTGTATCAGGAGGATTGGACCAGAGCCCCATCACCCAGCCTCCACCTCATTCACTGTACATGAGCAGAAGATCCTAGAACTTACCTCCAGGTCACTGAGCTGCTGAGCGGAGAGGTGAGCGCTGCCGTGAATGCTGGGACTGATATAATAACACAAGGGAGGGGTCCGGGGGATGACTGTGTCATTGTGTGTGTCAGGTTCCTATAAGATGTCAGGATGTGGCTGTCTATTTCTCCATGGAGGAGTGGGAGTATGTAGAAGGACACAAGGACCTGTACAAGGAGGTCATGATGGCGGACCCCCAGCCTCCACATCACCCGGTATGAGGGACAGAATCCCTGATGTAGAGGAGAGTCAGCCAGATTCCCCCTCACTCTGCTCATCACATGTAGGACAAGTATCAGATCACTGTGTGTTATTCCTATTAGATGGATCCTAGTAGGAGAGATCACCCAGAGAGATGTCCCCGTCCTCCAATTCCCAGGACTGGCCAGGAATAAGCAAGAGGTCCACCCGATCATCACCTAAACAAAGGTTGAGCTACTACTTGATGTAATAAATCTTTCTCCACCTCCCTGTTTTGCACTATGTATAATCTATGGAGCATATAAGATGCTTATGAGGCAGAATTCTGTCAAAATCCCGTTAGTGTTACGTCACTGTTGACATCATAGTACAGGGATAAGCGTCGAAGCTATCAACCACTCCCTCTCCATTTATAGAATAACCCGGAACCCTGTTCTTGTGATTGGTTGGGTTTCCACCAATCAGATTATGATCCAAAAATAAAACCTTTGATGAGCACATTGATCCACTATGAGAATGGATTGGATCATGTCACGTAGCAAACCATCCGTGCCCGTGTGTAAAATACTTGGGTGAATGTTTATCTTGTCTGATTTTCACTTGAGGAGATTCTTCAGCTTTTAGTTTGATCTGGTTTATGTCCTTTTGGGTTATGGACATTTTTCATGAGAAATGAAAATTTGTGATTAGTTTTTCTCCTTCACATGTGACCCTTAAAGAAAACTTGCGGTGGAATTACGAATGGACTGGAAAAAGTCATATCGGTGTCGATGGATGATGAGAATCCTCCCTTAAAGGGGATTACCAGGAATATGAAAAACCTGCAAGAGGGTGGAGGTGAGAGAAAGAAAAGGAACTCGTACTCCCCCTTCTTTGGATCTAACATGGCTCCAAAACTTTAGGATTTGGCGTCTGCTTCTGCCATTGTTGATGTAGGTCATCCAATTATTGCCCTCTTTAGTCCGGGCAGCCGTGGTTCTGTCCTGCTCCATCCCTGCTGGGTCGCTGGTGGGAAGGTCCATGATCTTTCATAAGAACTTACCATGAGGAAGTTCTAAAAATAAGGAACCTGAAGGAAAACAAATAGGACTGAGAGCAGAATTACATCTGGAGGAACATCTTACATGCAGTAAAGTCTCTCGTATACAGGGAATTATTAGGATATCTCACAGCGTACAATGAAGGTGATTAGTGATTAGTGATTAGCACACATAAGATGCTACAATCTGTAGGAATGTTTCAGCCTCCACTTTCTGGACCTTCTGTATCGTCTGTTGTTATCACAATACGGAGGCTTCTATCCGGTGCGATAAGATGAATGTTCGGATATTGTAGAGACAAATTCTAGTTCTGTATATAGGGAGCAATATGTGTAAGATGTAGTTAGTATACGATATAACACGTTACACGTCACCGGTCACAACATGGGAACCGCCAACAGGAATAACACGGGTTTGCTGATGACTGTGGCTCTGGTCAACCATAACTGACCTGCATATGGACCTCCTGGTGGCTACAGGACCCACAATAACATCCCTGCTATGTGATCAATAGATTATAGGACCTAGGATGACATCGCCCTGGTCACATGACAGGAAGTGCTAAACGGGCGAGAAATCTCCACTTTACCCCTCCCCTCTGCTGATCACATGACCATGACATCATTGCAGGTCCTGTCGTATAAATAACGTCAGCATTAGTACAGGTTCTCGTGCACACAGTGGTGCGAGGGCTTCTCCGAGTTTCCTTCTAGGACGACACAAAAGCGGGAGAAGAAAATCTCAATCCATAATGTACTTTTTTTTTCTTCCCAAAAAATAAAAAAAAAGGTTGGATTTAGAGAAGATCAAAACTTTATTTATCCCGATGGGAAATTATTTTGTACGTCGCTGCCCGAGATCAGTCACCTCAGAGAAAGTAAAGAGGATGTTACAGAACAAACCAAAAAAATGAACATTACATTACAATATTACAATCTTCATAGCGGTTATTTCTCGGGGAATTAGTCCTTTGTTTTTTACATTATTTGGTTGTACAATTCGATTGTATTGAGGATGAAGGAATGATGGACTCTTGATGGTGCTCAGTTGTTGTAGTATGCTATGTATTCTCAGTTGTTGTAGTATGCTATGTATTCTCAGTGGTTGTAGTATGCTATGTATTCTCAGTGGTTGTAGTATGCTATGTATTGGATGAGACTTGTTTACATCAATGAACTCAATTTCCTACAGGCATCTTCAGGTCCAAGACTCTTCGAATAGACGCAGGGGCTTCCCCAATTGTGTTCGGTTCCGAATAACTTATTATTCAGACTGGTCTTAGTTCCTTTTTAGCCCTACACAACAGACCAATAGCGAAGAATTAGTTAATCCCCAACAGTCTGTTGTCAACAAAATGAAGTCTTTCGTATAACAATCTATAATGTTGTTGTGGCAGATGTGAGAATGAGCTCATGACTTCCTTAATATACAGTCCTGTCCATTCTTTAATAATTCCTTTATTTATACTAGCGCACACAGAGATTCCCCAATTGCGGCTGAGTAGGCGCTGACCTGAACGTCGACATATCATCCCTCTCACTAGACCTTGTCCCCATGGAGGCTCACAATCAAATCTCCCTACCCATAAAACCGGAAGTTGGATGTTCGAGGAAAACCAGAGGAAAGCCCCACACAAACAAACCAACAATACCTCGTCTATACTGCGTCACGTGAAAGAACACATACAGAACCTTTCTTCTCTTTTGTCCAGATTAGTTTGACCATGGATGGGGAACCGTGACCCAGGACCAGCTGTAGCCCCCAGTAGCTGCAAGGTCTTCTCTAAATGCTTAAACACACTGAGACCAAGTACCCTACGCATGCACGGCTGTCCTAAGTCTCTATATATAACCACTGAAGCCAAACCTCGTGCCCAAGCACTAACCGACGCCATACACTAATTGTCTACATATAGACAAATACTAAAGATCCTATTACTGGTTGGTCTGACTTTATATCCCCATAGTCCCGCCTTTACTGACGTCACATCGTACTTACTAAAACACACCCTTCTCTGCGATGGTACTCTGTAGGTTGCCTAACTTTTTCGGCCCTGTGCTTCGCAGTCCCTGGTCCAACACAACGAAGTCGGATCTCTGCTTCTCACATCACTGCCATACAGAAAAAAGCTTTACGAGAATCTCTCCTCTGCGCTCTATTTTTCTCCTTCCCCGCATTGTCTTCCTCGGAATCCATCATTTAGCTTTTTTTTTTGTCCGTGCCCCCGAAATCTAGACGGCGAAATCCTCTCTTTCCTTTCTAGTTCCGCGTCGCGTGAGCCTGTGGGTCTCTATTGGTTTTGTGTTGGGCATTCACCGATTTTCCCTTCCATCCTTATATCGATCATCTAATCATCTTTTAACTTTCTGGGGTCACAGTAAGTAGCAGGACTTCGGGGGCCCCATCGTTGATGTGTGAATAACAGACACAGAAATCAGTGTTATTGCTTAGAGCTATAGTGCAAGCAAGGCAAATATACACAAACAGGAATCAGGTGCGTACACTTCCCCCATACTACTTGCCTCAGCAATAAGAACACCCGACCAACCTGATTCAAACATCTCCAAGTCTCTGCTCTTACAACGTCGCTCCATACTACCTACAACTAGCTAATTTTGACTACTACGAAGGGAAATACTTTGTTGCGCAAACGTTTTTTCCTTAAATAGACAACGTAGGAAGAAACGTTGTACCTACAGCGCAGCGTCCCCCCGGTTAGTGTACAAGACTAGGGTCTGTAGGTTGTTTCTTAAGGTTGAATTTCGTATGTAAGCATCGGAACTGTACATCAACTTTATTATTGTAACCCCAGTCAAAATTTTTTTGGGTCTCTCTGTGACAATTGGATTTTTTTACCAAAAAAAATGTTGTCGGTTGTCATAAGAACCTACGGAGTAATCCAATAATACTGCTTCTACAATTGGCCAGAACAACGCAAGCCTAGTGATATCTGTATAGCTGACTTAATTGTAATGCCTAGTACTAAAGTAACCCAAAATAATTATAAACAAATATCCAATCCAGAAGAGGGTCCATGTTGTAATCTAAGGGTACTATTAGTAGTGTCTTAAGTAGGGGACCGCCGCATAGAACGAATACATAAACGACACATAATAACGGAACCATTCGCTGTATTCCCCCTTCCCCCCCTTTTCTACTATCGCACAAACACTAAAAATGACCTTCTCTCCTAGGACAAACTTTTCTTTCAATCTTTCTCCACAATTACATCACTCGGGAAAATAGAAGCCCCTTCCATCACCTGGTTATATGACGATCAATACACAGGAAAGATATTTATCTTTTACATATGAAGTTCAATACAATCCTCTGTTACGCCAAAAGAGAGTCGACCATTTCTTCCCCAAAATAGTTTAAACATAACCATACAAGTGTGTTCAATTCTACCTTACCTCTATCAGAAAAGACGAGCGCGCATAAACCTTCTTCTCCGATCGCATCCACTATCAAGTCGATAACACGATCGAACTAACCCCCCAACCTACCCTCTCTCGCCCTCCTCCGTTTTAGAGCCTGTGAGAGGCCACTTTCCAACTGTACCAGAATCTAAATACAAAAATACCATCTACAGGAAAGACAGATTGTACTGTATGAGGTCTAATAATAGTACATTGTGCCATGGCGTATTGCAGGAAATCATCTGTCTTGATATCCCAACTACTCAACAAATCGAGAAACTTCGGCCATCCACGCCGAGGCGGTTCAATCTATCTTCTTTTCTTTTAAGATAGGCTTCCTCCTACTCCTACTGTGGGCAACTCATGTCTGTAGCTTCTCTCCCGACTCTCTGCACTCATTATCTTGTAGCTCCTCCTACTCTCTGCTGCCAGACCTCATTAATCCTTGTAAGCTTGGCTGGTCCTACTACTACTTCTTGTTAGCCTACAGCTGCGCCCTCGCACTCTTGCCCTTCACATTTATCTGTGCTGGTAGCTCTCTCCTCCTCGCTCACGCCGTCATTACCTGTTGTGCTTTCGACTCGTCACCATAGCGCCGCAGCCATCAGATCGATGGTAAAGCTTAGCATTGTGCTACTCGCCGCCTGCTCTGCAACTAACAATTTACTGTAGCGAATCCCTTGCCTATGGGTCGTCGCCTCCTTAGGACTAGCTAAGCTTTCAGCTCCACCTGCTGTCTGCAACTTCAGTTACCCCTGTATTTTGATATCTCTTGCCACATCCTAGAGCTTTCTAGCTCCTCCTGGCCTCCTGCATACTCAGTACTCCAGGACTTCCGACCGCTCGTGCACTCAGGACCCTTGTGCTCCCTAGCGCCTCCTCTACGCACTCAGTATTTGGAGAATTGGGCACCTCATTCTGTTTTAACTTGGTTGCTCGGAGCATCCTGTTTATTATAAAGAAGCCCCCCTTCCCCACTCACTAGGCTCACTTCTTTTTATTTATGTGCCCCACATTCCATCGCCCACTAGACCTCTCCAGATCCGATGGTTCGATGGGCCAAAATCTGTCTAAGAGGACCAACAACAACATACCTTAAAGGGACATCTACATTTGTACGACGCTTGCAACATGTGCTGGATGTGCTACCAGAGACATCTAGGGAGGTCATGCTACTGGTGAGTATGTACCACAACTGTGGCGCCAGACACAACCAAATAGATGATCAATCACATCATTTATGATCTGGTCGTTGAAAATCTTTCCTCGTGGTGTAAGGTACAGGATTTGCACCCCTGAGAAATGTCATACTAATACTAATCAGTCCAAACCAATTTCCGGAGGACCGAACAGTCCAGATCGACATCACTTTTGAAAAGTTATAATACATGTTCATTGATACAATCTCCCAGAGAAGGCGATTTGGTAGAAGGTTATGGGGTGTCAGAGAAGAGATCAGAACAATAGCAACTCCATTTGGCTGTGTTTCGGTGGAGTTAGTACAAGAGTGATGAAGCCACAACAACATCACAAGAATCACCGTTGATCATGAGGTAGCACCAGCCACTCATTGATTGCAAAGGGTCTTTGAGGAAACATCATTTTTGACTTCTATGTGGAAGGACTGGCTGTGTTCCTTACGTTAACAAGGATCGTGTGACGCTCTTGAATGAACCGGCGACCCATCTTCGATGCCTAATGGGATGACACGATGGGGCCACATGGATAGTTGACGAATTCGGAAAACTAAAGAACTACATAGTCAACTCGGCAAAAAATTTGAAACCTTGGTCGCTACGGATGGACGTGATGACCAAAACGACCCAGGCAACCTAAGGGAGAAGCTCCATATGATGCATTTCATTTCACAATGGAATAACTGTATTCAGACTGTTCTTTTCCTGATCCCCAACAGACAATAGCGAAGAATAGTAATCCCACCCCACATGTTGGTGTAGACGATGCACGCGCTAATATTTTGGTGGCGATGTGAAAGGACTTGAACTTCCTAATAACTACAGTCCTGTCCTGTGTATCAAAATATTCTTATTTATATAGCGCACACAGATTGTGAGTAGTTGCAGCAGCTGCACTGACTTGACAAATCAGTCCCTGTCCCCATGGGGTCACAATCTAATAACCTACAGGATGAATTGGAGTGTCGGAGGCAACCAAGAGACAAGCACGCAAAACACGGAAAGAACATACATACAAACTCTTTGCAGCATGTTGCCTGGATGGACTGAACCAGGACCCCAGAGCTGCAGGCTTGTATGCTAAACGAGCCACCGTGCTGCAAGGCTGTAGTGCTAACCACGGAGCCACCAGTGCTACAAGGCTGTGGGCTAACACTGAGCCAACGTGTACAAGGGGTAGTGCCAACCACTGAGAAACCGCTTGAGCGAGGCTTTTGTAGTGCCTAACAACTGAGCCCAAGGGCTCACTTGCCTATACACCGTCCGAGTCGGTCTTCCAGTCCAGCCTGTTGTCAATTACAGAACCAGGGGCCTTGTAGTTGCTGCTCGATCTCCTCTCTCGACCTGTGGTTCGTTATGGGGTTTTTGCCATTTTCTTCATCCTCATATCGATCATCATCTTCTTGGTTTTTGATCAATAATATGTCAAGTAACACATACAAGCATCGTACACTCCCTACTACTTGCCCCGGCATTAGAGACCCTCTCACAGCTCCATACACAGGACTGTATTTTGATTCAAAGGGAAATCTCAGCACGCGCAAACCTTTTTTATAGACAAGTAGGAAAGAAACGTTGTAAGGCAGCCCAGGTTAAATAAAGATAGGGTCTGTAGGTTTGTTCTTACGTTGAGTTGTATGTAAGTCGGAACTGTATGTTTTTCATTGTAATCCAAGCCAGAACTTTTTGGTCTCTGTGACAATTGGATTTTAAAAATGTGGGTTGTCATTAAGACCCAGATTAACAATAAATCTTCATTGCAGCGCCTGTGATAACTGTTACAGGTGATTGATTGTAGCCTGGGACTAAAGTTACAGGCACATTGTACAGATCAGAGGTCGTTTGTAAACTAGGGGTCGTATGTACATACACTAGGCCCCTCGCTTCTTAAGTAGGGTACCGGGTATAACGGATACTCATAACGACACGTAGAATAACGCGAACCATGCGCTTTATCCCCCTTTATTCATGCAAAAAAACAACATGCAATTGTAGGACAACTTTCTTTTTATTCGATTTCCACAACTCGGGAAAAATATAAGTCCTCCACTGGTTTGTGTGGAGATTCAACAACAGCAGATATTTATTTTTTTACATGAAGTTCATAAAACCTACGTACGCAGCAAAGTAGTGACATCCAAATATTTTTAACCAAACAAGGGTGCAATCATGGACTTCGAAAAGACGCGCGCCTAAAACTAAACCTTCTCCGATCGACATATGACGACAACACGTCCCCTTCCCTCTTTTAGGCCACACTTAAACTGACAGGAATCTAATAAACAATCACGGAAATCAGTTGTGATCTGTGAGGTTCTAAATGATGTTAATTGATTGTAGGCAGGAAATAAGTTGGATTCCCATACCAAGAACAGATTCGGCATCTGTAGTTGGTCGTTTTTTTCTGTAAGAAGCTACCTCATAATCTGAACTCACTTATATGTTTAGCTCCTCCTACTCTGCACTCATTAATCTGTAGCTACCTACTCTGCACTCATTATGTAGCTCCTCCTACTCTGCATCTTAATTCGTAGCTCCTCTACTCTGCACTCATTATCGTAGGCTCCTCCTACTCCTGAAACACCACCTCATTGTGTGATGATTGCACCCTGTTTGAACTGTTCTCTGTTTAAAAGAATCCTGGCAACACCACAACCTCTCCACCGTGGGGGCCAAGACAAAGATGTGTATAAGGACACCAGGGACAAACATTGTAGACCGCACCAGGTGGGATGGGCTACAGGCACTATAGGGAGCAGCTTGGTGAGAGACAAAAACTGTTGCAACAACAGATGGCATCAAATCTTTATTGGTCGTTGTGAAAATCTTGCCCGTGGGGTAAGGATGATTCCGAGAAAGTCAGCATAAGCCCAGAACCATACCAGGAGGACCAAGTCCATGACCTGAGGACATGACATTTGATAATCAGAGGAGGGTGGGAGAGGTGTGTTATGGGGTCAGAAGAGGCGAAAAGATATTCAAGGTCCAAGACTCTTCGAATAGACGCAGGGGCTTCCCCAATTGTGTTCTGAATAACTTTATTCAGACTGTTCTTTTCCTTTGATCCCCAACAGACAATAGCGAAGAATAGTAATCCCACCATTGTTGTTTCGTAGACCATCGTAGACACACTTTACTTCCGGTTTCCACGCTGTTCCTTTACAGCGTTTAGGTATGTGGATGCATTTACCATTATACATTTCACCTGTGTCCATTACTTTTACTCCCCTTTCATTTGTCCTGTGTTAGTTAAATAGGCACTAGTTCCTCTTACCTGCACTCCCCTTGATAAAGCACTTCGTGCGAAACACGTGTCGGGGCAATCCTCTGCTGGTCATCATTTGGTTTGGTATTTGTTACTGTTTTGGTCATCCCATTTATATGTGTTATTGTTTACTGCCTTGTAACCTTGCACTATAGTGCATAGGCTCTTTATAAACAACTCTCATGACTGTTTCACCTACCTCGAGGCTATTTGTTTAGCGATTTATTGTACCATGCAGAGTTTTTAATTTTTGTTGCTTGTCCAGTAATTGTATCTACTGCTAATGTATTTTTGCACATAATAAAGTATTCTTTGTTGAAATTAAATTTCTCTTTTTGGGTGGTACGTCACTCATGTTCAAACTTTTTGGTGTACGTTTATTACCTGATTGCGGCTGCTTTGCCTGCCCACAATCAATCAGGTGTATATTTGTTGTGTATTCGTAGACCATCTGTAATATTTTGGTGGAGATGTGAAATGATTTGATCTTCCTTAACAACCACAGTCTGTCCATCTTTAATAATAATAATTCCTTTATTTATATGGCACACACAAATTCCGCAGCGCTGCTCATAACTTGCCAGATCAGTCCCTGTCCCCAATGGGGCGCACAATCTAATCAACTTACCAGTTTGTTTTGGAGTGTGGGAGGAAACCGGAGGACCCGGAGGAAACCCACACAAACACAGAGAGAACATACAAACTTTTTGCATATGTTAATCCTGGGACCCAGGACCCCAGCACTTTCTAGGCTGTAAAGCTAACCACTGAGCCACCGTGCTGCAAGGCTGTAGTGCTAACCACTACACTACAACTGCACTCATTATTTGTATGAATTGCACCTGTTTGAACTTGTTCCCTGTTTAAAAGACACCTGTGCACACACTCAATCTCACTCCAACCTCTCCACCAAAGATCTGTCTAAGGACACCATGGACAACATTGTAGACCTGCACCAGGCTGGGATGGGCTACAGGACTATAGGGAGCAGCCTGGTGAGAAGACAACAACTGTTGGCACAACACTAGATGACAATCAATCTTTATTGGTCCTTTAGGCCACTTCAACTGACAGAATCTAAAAAAAAATCCAGGAAATCAGATTGTACGATGTCTAAATAGTTAATTTGCATTGTATTGCAGGAAATAAGTTTGATCCCCTACCAACGAACGAGAATTCGGCATCTCCTAGTGCTGTTCGTTTTTTTCTTTAAGAAGCTCCTCCTACTCTGCACTCATTATCTGTAGCTCCTCCTACTCTGCACTCATTATCTGTAGCTCCTCCTACTCTGCACTCATTATCTGTAGCTCCTCCTGCTCTGCACTCATTATCTGTAGCTCCTCCTACTCTGCACTCATTATCTGTAGCTCCTCCTACTCTGCACTCATTATCTGTAGCTCCTCCTACTCTGCACTCATTATCTGTAGCTCCTCCTGCTCTGCACTCATTACCTGTAGCTCCTCCTGCTCTGCACTCATTATCTGTAGCTCCTCCTGCTCTGCACACATTACCTGTAGCTCCTCCTGCTCTGCACTCATTACCTGTAGCTCCTATCTGTTCTTTGGGTCTTGTTGTATGTGATGATCCTTATCACTCAACAGCTTTTATATGTTTCACTCATGTTTGTATTATGATAAATTCTTAATAATCATATTAAAATATATTAACATATGAAAAAATACAAACTCGTAGATTTTTCTATGTTTCTCCAGTATACTTCTGAGGCCACCGGTACCAGTTTGCATTGCTGCAGACCCTGATCTCCGGAGAGGGTCAGATAATCTCTGGTCCATGTGAAAACATAAAGATCCTACAAAGCATTCATCATCTTTATTGTGTTAAATAATATAAACTGTGATGAAAAACAAAGAAACAAGATGTGCGGGGAAATTCTTCTTCTTTACAAGTGCAATATTTTGAATAGTGTCATAACAACCTTGGTCATGTGATGTCACACAGGTGCACGGCTCGTTATATCCCCGGTCATGTGATGTCACACAGGTGCACGGCTCATTATATCCCCGGTGATGTGATGTCACACAGGTGCATGGCTCGTTATATCCCCGGTCATGTGATGTCACACAGGTGCACGGCTTGTTATATCCCCGGTCATGTGATGTCACACAGGTTCAAGGCTCGTTATATCCCTGGTCATGTGATGTCAAACTAGTGCATGGCTCGTTATATCCCAGGTTGTGTGAGGTCACACAGGTGCACAGGCTCATTTTATCTTTGGCCATGTGATGTCACACAGGTGCAGGGCTCGTTATATCCCTGGTCATGTGATATAACGACCTGTGCGCCTGTGTGACATCTCCAGTCATATGATGCAACACAGGTGCGCAGTGCGTCACATCACTGAGAATAATCAGAGCTTTGTGTTATAACGAGTCGTGCACCTGTGTGACATGACCATGACCCTTTTGTATCTACAGAAAGTGACGTTGAAGCTTCCTATAGGATGACAACAAGCAGAGATCTAGCAAACTGTGAAGTATTGATACAGAACTTGGGCTGGAAACTGTATAACATTTTATTACACAAATGGAAACCCCCTTTAACTATATGAAGTGCCGGATGACTGGGGATACGTGGAGGAGGTTTGGGCGATGCCTCTCTACAAACAAAGTGTAACTACATTGTCAGAATGAATGGAGGGAAAGCCTCGATCACGCTCACTATTGTCCATTCCCATGATTGGAGGTCGAGGGATCGTCACACACTCGAAGGTCTCATCAAGGACTACGCGAAGCTCACAATGTATAAGCATACTCTGGCTTTCCTCCAAGTGAGTTCTCTGTGTTAATCAGACCGAGTTGAGTCGGAAACATCTCCCGCAATCGGGGCACAAAAATGGTTCTCCCGTGTGGATTGTTAGAGTGTCCTGGGCCTCGAGTTGTGGAGAAAACATTTCCCGCATTCGTGACATTTAAATAAATTCCCCTTTTGTGAATCTCTGAGGTGTAAACAAGAGCGATCTCTGGGGACTGAGCCACTCCCCATTGTGGCAACGAGGATGGCCTCTCTCTCCCGTGTGAGTTCTCACATGTTCACGAGGTGCGACATTGGCTGAAGCATTTCTCACATTCCGAGCACGAGAAGGGCTTCTCTCCCGTGTGGCCTCTTATATGATCCAGAAGATTCGACTTCTTGCGAAAACTTCTCCCGCACTCCGAACACGAAAATGGCCTCTCCCCCGTGTGAATTCTCAGGTGTTCCGCCAGATTTGATTTCTGAATAAAACACTTCCCACATTCGGGACACGGGAAGGGTTTCTCTCTTGTGTGGATTCTGATATGATCCAGAAGTTTGGTTTCATGGAGGAAACACTTCCCACATTCGGGACATAAGAAGGGAGCCTCCCCCGTGGGGGTTTTCAGATTAGGAGTCGACACTGATTTTTGGGTAAAAAAATGTTCGTAATCGGAGAACGAAAGTGGCTTTTCTCCGATGTGGATCCTCACGTGCTTCCCGAGGTTTGATTTCTGGCTGAAACGTTTCCCGCATTCTGGGCAGGAATACGGCCGCTCTCCCGTGTGAGTTCTCAGATGCTTCACGAGGTTTTGTTTCTTGCCGAAGCATTTCCCACATTCGGGACACATAATTATCTTCTTTCCCATTTTTATTCTTCGTTGATCCCGGAGATTTAATTTCGGACTGAAATTTTCCTCAAATTGTGGACTCGGGAATGGCTTCTCCTCCGAGAGTTCTTCCTGGTGGAGCTCGAGAGAAGCTTCACCCTCAAAGCTTCTAGAACAATCTGAACGTGAAGATTGTTCTTCTTTGGTGTGAATGTCCCCAGGAGAAGATGGATGGATTGTTAACGACTCCCCACGTCTGTGTCCGGTATGTGGTTTGGTGTGTAGTGAGTGACTGGATGAAGGCTCCTGGTCACCGGTGGTGTCAGGGGATGGATCTCTGCTGTGAGGGACTGAGGGGACATCAGGAGATATTACATAATCTTGTGCGGTATCTTCTGCTGAAGATAATAGAGCGCGGCCCGGGACGTGTCTCATCTTGTCTTCACATGAAAAAAAAATATATACAGTTATTTTCTAAAACAAAAACTTTCATGATCCTAACAAAATCCAAAAATGTATAGAAGTATAGAGACTCGCTTTATACATTTTCCTATTTCAAGCTGCCAACAAGTGTCGCGTATTGGAGGCAGGTGGAATTATTGTAACCCCTTAATGACGTGCGCCATAATAGTACGGCGAGCGTCGGGTACGGGAACACGGAGAGGGCTCACGGGCTGAGCCCTCTCCATAGCCGGTAAGAATCAGGGAAGGTCTCCTCTTACCTGGTGATGTGAGGGGCTGGTGGTCCTCCATCATGACCTCCTTGTACAGGTCCTTGTGTCTTCTATATACTCCCACTCCTCCATGGAGAAATAGACAGTGACGTCCTGACATCTTATAGGAACCTGACACACACAATGACACAGTCATCCCCCGGACCCCTCCCTTGTGTTATTATATCATGTCCCAGCATTCCCGGCAGCGCTCACCTCTCCGCTCAGCAGCTCAGTGATCCTGGAACACGAGCGCCTCTGCCACACAAACCATCGCTCTGCCACCCGAGCGCCTCTGCACACACCGAGCGCCTCTGCACACACCGAGCGCCTCTGCACACCGAGCTCCTCTACACCCAAACCCGAGCTCCTCTACACACCCCCGACGCCTCTGCAACACCGAGCTCCTCTACACACACACAGCACTGATCCGCCTCTGCACTCCGAGCTCTCGCTACACACACCGAGCGCCTCTGCACACCGAGCGCCTCTGCACACCGAGCGCCTCTACACACCGAGCGCCTCTACACACCAAGGCGAGCCGCCCTCTCACCCGGCGCCTCTGCACACCGTCAACCCAGGCGCCTCTGCACACACGGCGCGGCCTCTGCACACCTGTGCGCCCTGCATGCCTCGCCGGGGCCCTCTGCACACCAATGCTCCATCTTCCAGACTACCGAGCGCCTCTAGCACACCCGATTCTGCTCGCCACACGAGCTCCTCTGCACCAGCCGTACGCCTGCTTCACACCGACTGCCTCTCCGCACACCTGAGCTCCTCTTCACACCCTCAATCCGAGCGCCTCTGCACACCGGGCGCCTCTGCACAGCCGGCGCCCTCTCACCGGCGTCCACGACCAGGCGCCTCTGTCATCCCGAGGCGCCTCTAGCACACCCTGCGCCTCTGCACAACGTCTCTCGACAGCTCTGCACAACCGAGCGCCTCTGCACACCCAGCACTACCGAGCCCTCTGCACACAACACGAGCTCCTCTGCACACATAGCTCCTCTGCACAACCAGACCTCCCTCTCCACACCGAGCTGCCTCTGCACACACCAGCCCGACACCATAGCGCCTCTGCACACCAACCGAGCGCCTCTACGCATCACCTACAACCGATGCCTCTGCACACACCGACGCCTCTGCACACCCGAGCGCCTCTATGCCACCCGACGCCTCGCACACACCGAGCCGCCTCTGCACACACCGGTGCACAACACGACGCCCAACATCTGCACACCGCCAGCCCAACACGACCTTCACACGCCCTCTGCACACACACACGAGCGCCTCTGAAAGCGTCGCCGCACACACCCTACACACCGGCTCTCTACAAGCGGACCCTGAGCTCGAAACGAGCTCTGCTACACAAAAAGGAAGGCCAGGTGAGCGGCTCTCGGGGACGAACGACGGGAAATCCGGAGAAGCATCTGCCGCCGAGCCATAGTAGGCTGGATCATCCTCTACACACCCTGAGGCTCTGCGACCCGGCACTATCAGGGGTTAAGCCTCTCCGATCCCTCTGCACCCGAGGCTCGGGACAACCGAAGGCTTCTGACAAAAGCACGCCTCGCACAACGTCGTCGCTCTGCCCCAGGGAGCCTCAGAGAGCTCCTCTAGGGACCACGATCCCGAGCAATGCACTCTGCACCGAGCGGCCTGCTGCACAGCGAGTCGGCCTCCGCTGACACGCTAGCGCACTCTGCACACCGAGCGCCTCTGCTCCTCCACGACGCAACTCTACACAACGCGGCAGCCGTAATACATTACACTCCTGCGACGCCCTCGGTATCCCTCTACACACAGCACCACATGCGGGGGGGTACGGCCGATCCTCTACTAACACCCAGCTCTCTGCCCCGCTCTCCTGCACCGACCTTACCCACCGAGCGCCTCTGCACCCCCCGTAGCGCCTCTAAACCCAGCTAACGCCATCTAACCGAGCTCCTCTGCACGACTAGCACCCTCTCACCGGCGCCTCTGCACACCGCGATCCCTCTTCCGCACATCCGTACGCTCTCTGCCAGCCGCTCACTTACACCGACCATGTTTCTTGCCAGATGGCGCCTCTGCAATATCGCTCTGACCGCATCCTCTCACCGCCTACGCACCACATCAAGCCTACCCTACGCTCTACAATCACGTCATCCCTCTACAACCACCCCACGCGCTCTACTAACCGCTAGTCCGCTCACAGGCCTGCCTTACTATGCTAGCTCCTCACGGCTGCCTGCAGCTCTAACACCGCCCTCTCACCCCGGCCTCTAGTCCCATTGTTGCTGATCGCTCCGCTTCTACACATGATACTTCTAAGTTCCCAGATGCCTGATATGACTCTGTTATAGGTGGCATCCTTGATTATGAGAATTGTCTTTTGCCTGTGGCCCTGCTGTGTTACCCACTCAGACACCCCAGAGTACAAGCCCTGGGGGGTTCATGAAATCCATTCGTGCATGCATGGAGCAAGAACAATGATTGCACCTGAAATATCCACCTACCACTGAGGGGGTCATAAGCTGTAGTGGCTGCAATATAGACCATGACGCCCCTTCGTCCTCTGTGTCATGACATAGTGGATAATTATATACTTACAGTATCAGGTAGATGTAGGTTGGGCCTCCAGTGGCCACTAGGTACAGATAGAGACAGTGCGAACCTGCAATCTGCCCGGAAGAAGTACCACTAACGGATCACACCCACAGGGTCCCTGCACCCTGATCACAGCACCACAGGGCCCCTGCACCCGAATCACCCCACCCCGAAACCCGGGTCCCCTGCTCCCGGATCACACCCACAGTTGCACGGATCACCGCCCACACGGCTGCACCCGGATCACACCCACAGTGTCCCCTGCACCCGGATCACAACCACATGGGCCCCTGCAACCGGGATCACACCACAGGGTCCCTGCACCCGGACATACCCCCAGGGTCCCCTTCACCCATCACACCACAGGTCCCCTGCCCCTGATCACCCCACAGGGTCCCCTGCACCCGGATCACACCGCCACGGCACCTGCACCCGGATCACCTACATCCCTAGGTACCCACAGGGTCCCTGCACCCGATCACACCCACAGGTCCCTGCAACCGGATCACACACCATGGTCCCGCTGCACACGGATCACCCCCACAGGTCCCCTGCACACGGGAGCACACCACAGGTGTCCCCTGCACCCGGATCACCCACACCCCACCGATACCCGGTCCCCTCACCTCACCCCCGGTCCCACCGCCACCCACGGTGCCCGTGCACCGGATCACACCCCACAGGTCCCTGCACCCGAGAATAAACAGGCGCAGAGGAAAAGCGAGGCTTGACGAGTAGGTCACTGGGCAACAACGCACGGTCAAGGTCGGAAGACACGATGAGATCACCTGCATCCCGAATGAATGCACAAGAGGAAGAGAAGGGTCGACCCGGCCACGGATCAACCCCACAGGGTCCCCTGCACCGTATCACCACAGGGGTCCACCTCACCCGGATCACTCCCAGGTCCCCTGCCCCGGATCACACCCACAGGGTCCCCCTACCGGACACGCCACGGTCGCACTCACTACCACACGCTCCCGACACACGGTCCCCTGCACCTGATCATCCCACCCACAGGTCCCCGCGATCACGTCCTGCACCGGGATCACCCCCCAGGTCGCCGGTCCACCCCAGTTGCACCGGGCTCACACCCACAGGGTCCCTGCACCCGGATCACACCCACTAGGTGGCCCCTGCACCCGGACAACACCCAGGGCCTGCGATCACACCCCCGGTGCCACCGGGATCACAACCAAAGGGTCCCCTGCACCGGGATCACACACCACAGAGGGTCCCCTGCCCCGGGATCACACCCACAGGTCCCCCTGCAACCGGTCACACCCCCAGGGTCCCCTGCACCGGGATCACACCCACAGGTTCCCCTGCAAACCGGGATCACACCCACAGGGTCCCCTGCCACCGATCACAAAACCGCCACCAGGTCCCCTGCACCGGATCACACCCACATGGTCCCCTGCACCCGGATCACACCCAAGGGCCCTGCAACCGATCACACCCACAGGGCCCCTGCCACCTGATCACACCCCCAGGTCCCCTGCAACCGGGATCACAACCACAGGGTCCCCCTGCACCCGGATCACACCCACAGGCCCCTGCACCCGGATCACAACACCCAGTGTCCCCTGACACACCGGATCACACCCACAGGGTCCCCTCACCCGGGATCACAACCACAGGGTCCCCTGCACCGGGATCACACACCACAGTGGGGCCCCTGCACCGGAGATCACACCCCACCCAAACACGGGTCCCCTGCAACCGGATCACACCCACAGGGTCCCCTGCACAAACGGGATCACACCACAGGGTTCCCCTGCACCGGGATCACACCCACAGGTCCCTGCAGTGGCCCCGCACCGGATCACACCCACAGGTCCCCTGCACCGGGATCACACCCACAGGGTCCCCTGCACCGGGATCACACCCACAGGGTCCCCTGCACCCGGATCACACACCTCCCACAGGGTCCCCGCACCGATCACACAGGGCCCTGCACCTCACACCCCAGGGTCCCCTGCCCGGATCACACCCACAGGGTCCCCGCACCGGGTCACACCACAGGGCCCGCAGGGATCACACCCACAGGGTCCCCTGCACCGGGATCACACCCACAGGGTCCCCTGCACCGGGATCACACCCACAGGGTCCCCTGCACCGGGATCACACCCACAGGGTCCCCTGCACCCGGATCACACCCACAGGGGCCCCTGCACCCGGATCACACCCACAGGGGCCCTGCACACCACCCACAGGCCCTGCACCGGATCACACCACAGGGGCCCTGCACCCGGATCACACCCACAGGGGCCCCTGCACCCGGATCACACCCACAGGGGCCCCTGCACCCGGATCACACCCACAGGGGCCCCTGCACCCGGATCACACCCACAGGGGCCCCTGCACCCGGATCACACCCACAGGCCCTGCACCCGGATCAACCCACAGGGTCCCTGCACCCCGATCACACACACAGGGCCTGCACCCGGATCACACCCACAGGGGCCCCTGCACCCGGATCACACCCACAGGGGCCCCTGCACCCGGATCACACCCACAGGGGCCTCTGCACCGTCCGTTTTTCCCAATTATAAACAGATTGTAAGCAGCAAAACGCATGCTAAAAACGGACCAAAAACGCCACGCGTGACATCATCGCCCTGAGGTTAACAAATGTCATAAATATATATATATCATGTGGGCAGGACACACCTCCACCTCATTATGTATCCAGGCTGAAGGCACAGACGTCCTCCTCGGGCCGCGGTGGAGAACCTATGGTCCGGGTGCCATGGCTGATACGGGACTACCAGGCACCGGGATACTGTTTCCATGGCCCTTCCCTTCCTCAATATCACTTCAAATTTATGTTAATGAGCCTGAGGCACTCTTGGGAGTGTTACCAGAGCCCCTCTAGCAGTGTCGGACTGGCCCACCAGAGCATCAGAGAATCCTCCGGTGGGCCCCACGTTCTAACACTTTATAATGGGCCCCAAAGATCTTCATTTGGAAGCTGATGGCGTAACCATTGGATATTACGATCTATTTCATGAAGGATGATTCCGATGTATACGATCTCATACATCCTACAGGATTTTTTATGGTTGGAGGTTGGTGTAAAGATCACCACCCCCTCGGCCCCCTCCCTCTGCCTGATGTAAATCTCACACAGTGGGAGGGGGAAGTGCTCTGGCACTGTGTAACAGCCCCTGAAGTTGGAGCTCAGAAGAGCCCTGGTAACATCCCCAGAATTCCTTCTGACTCATTAGCATAATTTTAAAAGGAGGGGGCCATGAATAACAGATATGGATCTATGGGTAAGTGTCCCTGGTTTATCAGGATGGGTTTTGATGGGAGATTTCCTGTATTAAGTTGCCTTGTCGGCACTTTTTGTTTTTGTTGTAGTTTGGGCACTTGGTCTCTAAAAGGTGACAGGATAGGGCCCATTGGGGGTTCTCAGTGCTACAGATAACGAAAACGAGCGGTCCGACCGACCCCTCGTCACTTCATATGAGTAATGGAGCAGATGGCCGCGCATGACCATTCTGCTCCATTATCTATGGCGCTGACGGAGATCAGTGAGCGCCGTGCTCGGCAATTTCCATCAGCTCCATAGAGATTAATGGAGCAGATTGATCATGTCCGGCCGACTGCTCCATTAGTCTGTCGGACCCCTCGTTTTTTTTTGCGATCTGTAAGGGGGGTCTCAGCACTGAGACCCCACTGATCAGCAAGTTAGGCCCTATCCAATGGGTAGGGCCTAACTTAAGTTTGTGGGAAAACCCCTTTAACAGAGGTCCTGCACTTTGTATTAAGGAGTTTATGGACATTGGCGCCTTCATGCAATTTTGATTCAAAGGTAAAATTATTTTTTTTTTTTTAAATGCATAAAAATGGGAAAAAAATGTGTTCACCTGAACACGTGTAGAGTTGATGGACCCCTCATAGTCACACCCTCATTCCCCCTCCCCCCACCCCCCAAAGTCAAGGTAGTAACTGCCCATTGGTGGAGATCAGTAAAATTGCTATATACAGACAGTCCCCGGGTTACGTACAAGATAGGGTCCGGAGGTTTGTTCTTAAGTTGAATTTGTATGTAGTCGAAACTGTATATTTTATAATTGGATCCAGACAAAAAAAATTTTGCCCCAGTGACAATGGAGTTTAAACTTTTTGCTGTAATGGGACCAGGATTATCAATAAAGCTCATACAGACACTTAGCTGATCATTGCAGTCTGGACTATAGTAAATCACCCAGAGAGGTCACACAGAGGTTCGGAGGGGTCTGTCTGTAACTATGGGTCGTCTGTAAGTCGGGTGTCCTTAAGTAGGGGACCGCCTGTATTGCAGTATATAATATGAGAAATCAGACCCTGCGGGGTTAAAGTACCCTAGTGGGTCTGAAATAATAATAAAAAAAATTAAAACTTAAAAAAAAAAAGTTAACCCCCCCCCCTTTTCCCTAGAACACATGTAAAAATAATAACTCAACATTCCTAAACATGATGGCGAAATGGTAATTATATATTTTTTTTTTGTACAAAAGATTTACATTTTTATAAAATCTACTAAAACCTGTAAAAAATATCTGGTCTCCCTGTGATTGGATCGACCCCAAAGAATAGAAGGGAAAGTGGCATTTGGAGCGCAGAATGAGAGCTTAAAGGGAACCTGTCACCAGGAGACCATTTTAGCACTCCCCCAGTCCCCACAGAGCATAGTACATACTCACCAAGTGTTTTTGTAAAAAAAATTGGTTTTACAGAAAAAAAGATCTGTTTATTGTACCTTTCATTAGCATCTGCTGTGTGACTAGGCAGTTGCCAATGGGAGGGCTGGAAAGGAGCAGTCCCCCCCACCCTTGGAAACAGCTCCTCCATGTGTCCTTTTCAAATATATGAAAACACCCATCACTGGGCTAGCGAGCCCCTGCTCCTCTACAGCCAATCCTGAGTGTGGGGAGTTATTCATATATTTGAAGGTCACATGTTTCCCAGGGTGGGGGGGGGGAGCTCCTTTCCAGCCCCTCCCATTGGGCAACTGCCTAGTCACACACAGCGATGCTAATGAAAGGTACAATAACGATCTTTTTTTCTGTAAAACCTATTTTTTATACAAAACACTTTGGCATGTATGTACTATCCGTGGGGACTATGGGGGAGTGCTAAATGGGTCTCCTGGTGACAGGTTCCCTTTAAAACAGAAGAAAACGCGAATTTCACTGCATTGGGAATGTTTTTTCTCGCTTCTGCTTCTGCTTTGGAATGAGGGAGTGAAAAAAACAGAAGCGCAAAAACAAAAAAGGGGCTCAAGAGTCCCAAGGGTTAATACTCACAACCACCTTCATGCAACTTGTAGAAAGCTGCCGATAAAATGCAAAAATGTACTTTTCTAAAAAACAGTGAGATGTGAGAGCGGATACATTCCCCACAGAATATGCAGCCAAGGGGACATTAAATTGTGGCCGCCACAAACTTTTTTCTCACGGAGAATCTCCTGATATATTATTTTCGCTTTCTTACATAATGTAGGGGCAGCACAGTGCTCGTGGTTACATTACAGCCTTGGCGCACGTGGCTCATGGTTAGCAAACATGCAACATGGTGCCGTGGTTGCACTAAACTAGCCTTACAAGTCACAGTGTCATGTACAACGCTTGCAGCATGGCTTTGATGCCTTGCGCAGTGCACTACCGCTTGCAGCACTGCTTGGTGGTAGTCACCAGCTCTTACAGCACAGTGGCTCAGTGGTTAGCACTACAGCATGCAGGCTCTGGTACACTCGCCTACGCCGGTGCTGTGTTACTCGGACACACAGTCTATTAGCACTACGCCTGATCGGGCTAGTTACCACATGCTAGCACGGTGGCCAGGGTTAGCACCACCTGCAGCCGGTGGCTGTTAGTCCTACAGTGCGCAGTCCAGTTCACAGTGCACAGTTAGTGCACACTCAGCTGCACCAGTGGTTAGTGGACACTACGCCTTACAGCCAGTGGCTATGGTTCACTACGCCTGTCAGCACGGTGGCTTAGTGGTTAGCACACTAACTGCCTACAGCAGGTGCTCAGTGGTTAGCACTACAGCCTTGCAGCACGGTGGCTAGTGGTTAGCACTACAACGCTTGCAGCACTGGCTTAGTGGTGAGCATACAGCCTTGCACAGCGGTGGCTCAGTGGTTAGCACTACAGCCTTGCAGCGCTGGGGTCCTGGGTTGAGTCCCAGGGTCAACATCTGCATAGAGTTTATGTCTCTCTCCGTGTTTTCGTGGGTTTCCTCCGGGTCCTCAAGTTTTCCTCCCCCCACACCAATACATACAGGTAGTGGATTAGATGTGGCCCCATGGGGACAGGGATGATTTGGACCTATGCTGGCGCTGCGGAATCTGTGTGCGCTATATAAAAAGAATTATTATTATTATATAAAACCACTTTACATCCATAACAAACCATGAGATAACAAGGGTCACTTTTGGATGAGTGTAATCTGGCCCCTTCATATTTTTTACCCATTTTGATTTTCGCCAATTACACGTCAATAAAATGACTCGAAATACGAATCAAAGCAATTTTCCCTGTGGAATCTACTACAGACCTGTGATGATTCACGGTCATGTGGTCGGAGGGAGGAGTAGAGACTTCCGGTCATGTGACCAGCGTGATGTCATCTAAGGTCCTGACAATGACTCTACGTCTGTAAGTGATCACATGACTGTGACATCATCACAGGTCCTGTAGACCCTACGATGCGGCATCTTTGGGTAAGTATTGGTAGAGATTGCGGTTTGTCGAAGTAACAACGCCCTTTGTCGTCATGATTTTTTGCTTCTTGTGTATCACCAGATAATTAGCCTCCTCATTAACTAAGACTCCATCACACCAGGACTCACTCCCTACGGAAGCCGTGAGACAATTCTTCAGGTTTCTCAGGGTTTGCACATTCGAGTCCTCCATGAACAAGCTTTTCCAGATTGTGCACTCGGTCCTCCTTGTTCTCCCTCAGGTTCCTTAGATGTGTGACGTTTGCTTTTGAAAGACGATGGACCTTCCCATCAGCGACCCAGCAGGGATGGAGCAGGACAGAACCACGGCTGCCCGGATCCTGGACCTCACCCTAGAGATCATCTACTGGATAACTGGAGAGGAGAGTCTCCCAGGACAGGCTCTTTTCTAGGAATACAACAGGGAAATGACTGGAAGGGGAAGGATTCTTAGGATCTATGTATGATCAGTGGTCTCCCCATACACGGATTACCAGTAGAAGAAGTCGTCTGGTGAGTGTGTGACCCCCCAGAGGATGGACCCCTCACCCAGCCTCCACCTCATTCACTGATACATGAGCAAAGATCCTAGAACTTACCTTCTGTCCCTTCTCCATCTGCTGGGTCGTGATGGGAAGGTCCTCGTCTTTCAAAGCAAACGTCACACTTAAGTGAACCTGAGGGAGAACAAGAGGACCGATTGCACAATCTGAAAAGCTTGTTACATGGAGGACCTCTAATGTGCAAACCCTGGAAGACCTGAAGAATTGTCCTCACAGCTTCCGTAGGGAGTGAGTCCCTGTGTGTGATGGAGTCCTTAGTTAATGAGGAGGCTAATTATGGGTGATACATCAATAAGCATAAAATCATGACGACAAAGGGCCGGTTGTTACTCTCGACAACCGCAATCTACCAATTACTTACCCAAAGATGCCGCATCTAGGGTCTACAGGCCTGTGATGATGTCACAGTCATTGATCACTTACAACGTAGAGTCCATTGTTACAGGCCTTAGATACATCACGCTGGTCACATGACGGAAGAACTCTTCTCCTCCCTCCGACCACATGACCGTGACTCATCACAGGTCCTGTAGTAGATTCCACAGGGAATTACTTGATTCGTTTATTCGGTCATTTTCATTGACGCTGAATTGGCGAAATCAAAATGGGTAAAAAATAGGAAGGGGCCCAGTTACACTCATCCAAAAGTGACCCTTGTTATCTCATTTGGTTATGGATGTAAAGTGGTTTTTATTTACAGTTATAATAATAATTCTTTATTTATATACGCACACAGATTCCGCAGCGCTGCACAGGTTGCCAAATCATCTCCCTGTCCCCATGGGCTCACAATCTAATCACTCCCGTATGTTTTGGAGTGTGGGAGAAACTTGAGGACCCGGAGGAAACCCACACAACACAGAGAGAGCATAAAAACTGTAGCAGATGTTGACCCTGGGACTCAACCCAGGACCCAGCGCTGCAAGAAGGCTGTAAGGAACCCACTACCCAGGACCCCGGCGCTGCTAGGCTGTATGCCTAACACTTTAGAGCCCTGTGCTTAGCCACTAGTGCTAACCACTGAGCCACCGTGCTGCAAGGCTGCATGCTACCACTAAGCCACGTGCGCAAGGCTGTAGTGCTAGCACTAAGCCACTGTGCGGCAAGGCTGTAGTGCTAACCACTGAGCCACCTGTTGCAAAGCTGTAGTGCTAACCACTAAGCCACCGTGCTGCCAAGGCTGTAGTGCTAACACCTGATCCACTGTTGCTGTAAGGCTGTAGTATCACCACCAAGTCAACCGTGCTGTGAAGGCCGTAGTGCTAACCACTGAGCCACCATGTTGCATGGCTGTAGTTGCTAACCACTGAGCCACTGTGCTGTAACGCATGTTAAGTGCTAACCAACCACGTTCGCAAGGCTTATGCAACCACTGAGCCCTGTGCTGCCCCTACAGTTAGTGTAAGAAAGCGAAAATAATTATCAGGAATCTGCCGTGAGAAAAAAGTTTGTGGCGGCCACAAATTTAATGTCCCCTTGGCTGCATATCTGTGGGAATGTATCCGCTCCTCAATCTCACTGTTTTTAGAAAAGTACATTTTTTGCATTTTATCGCGCAGCTTTCTACAACGTTGCATGAAGGTGTTGTGAGTATAACCCCTTGGGACCCTTGAGGCCCCTTTTTTTGTTTTTGCGCGTTCGTTTTTTCACTCCCCTCATTCCAAAAGCGGCGGCGAAAAACATTCCCAATGCAGTGAAATTCATCGGTTTTTCTTTCTGTTTTTAAAAGGACCTGTCACCAGGAGACCCATTCTTAGCACTCCCCCAGTCCCCACAGAGCATAGTACAATACACGCCAAAGTGTTTTTGTATAAAAATAGGTTACAGAAAAAAGATCTGTTATTTGTACCTTTCATTAGCATCTGGATGTGTGACTAGGCAGTTGCCCAATGGGAGGGGCTGGAAAGGAGCAGCCCCCCCCCACCCTTGGGAAACCATGTGACCTTTTCAATATATGAATAACTCCCCACACTCAGATTGGCTGTAGAGGAGCAGGGGCGTCGCTAAGCCCAGTGATGGGTGTTTTCATATATTTGAAAAGGACACATGGAGGACTGTTCTCCAGGGTGGGGGGACTGCTCCTTTCCAGCCCTCCCAATTGGCAACTGCCTAGTCACACAGCAATGCTATGAAAGGTACAATATAACAGATCTTTTTTTCTGTCAAACCAATTTTTTATATAATACAAAACACTTTGGCAGTGCATGTACTATGCTCTGTGGACTGGGGGAAGTGCTAAAATGGGTCTCCTGGTGACAGGTTCCCTTTAAGCTCTCATTCTGGCGCTCCCAAATGCACTTTCCCTATCTATTCTTTGGGTCGATCCAATCACAGGAGACCGATATTTTTACGGGTTTTAGTAGATTTTATAAAATGTAAATCTTTTGTACAAAAAAAATATATAATTACCATTTCGCCATCATGTTTAGGAATTTGACTGTTTATTTATTTTATACTGTTTCTAGAAAAGGGGGGGGGTTTTAAACTTTTTTTTTTTTTTAAATGTTTTAATTTTTTTTTATTATTATTTCAGACCACTAGGGTACTTTAACCCCGCAGGTCGGATTTCTCATATTATATACTGCAATACACGGTCCCCTACTTAAGGACACCCGACTTACGACGACCCTAGTTACAGACGCCCCCAGACGACCCCTAACAGACAACCCCTCTGCCCCCTGTGACCTCTGGTGACCTCTCGGATTTACTATAGTCCCAGGCTGCAATGATCAGCTGTAAGGGGTCTGTATGAGCTTTATTGATAATCCTGGTCCCATTCACAGCAAAAAATGTTTAAACTCCAATTGTCACGGGGCAAAATTTTTTTGTCTGTCACATGGACTACAAAATAATATACAGTTTCGACTACATACAAATTCAACTTAAGAACAAACCTCCGGACCCTATCTTGTACGTAACCCGGGGACTGTCTGTATATAGCTTTTACTGATCTCACCAATTTGGCAGTTACTACCTTGACCGTTTGGGGGGTGGGGGGAGGGGAATGAGGGTGTGCTATGAGGGGTCCATCACCTCTACACGTGTTAGTGAGACACATTTTTTTTCCCATTTTATGCATTAAAAAAAAAAAAAATTTTTACCTTTGAATCAAAATCTGCATGAAGCGCCCAATGTCCATAAACTCCTTAAGTCCAAGTGCCAGGACCTCGTGTTAAAGGGGTTTCCCACAAACTTAAGTTAGGCCCTACCCATTGGATAGGGCCTAACTTGCTGATCTGGGGTCTCAGTGCTGAGACCCCCCTTACAGATCGCAAAAAAAAACGGGTCCGACGACTATAGCAGTCTTCCGGACCACATGATCAATCTGCTCCATTAATCTCTATGAGTGATTGGAATTGCCGAGCCCGCGCTCATGATCTCCGTCAGCGCCATAGATAATGGAGCAATCAAGGTCATGCGCGGGCCATCTGCTCCATTACTCATAATAAGTGACGAGGTCGTTCGTACCGCTCGTTTTTCGTTTCTGTAGCAACTGAGAACCCCCAATGCCCTATCCTGTCCACCTTTTAGAGACCAAGTGCCCAACTACAACAAAAACAAAAAGTGCCGACAAGGTAACCTAATACAGGAAATCTCCCAAAAAAACCCATCCTGAAACAGGGACACTTACCCATAGATCCATATTGTTATTCTGGCCCCCCTCCTTTAAATTATGCATATGAGTCAGAAGGAATCTGGGGATGTTACCAGGCTCTTCTGGCTCCAACTTCAGGGCTGTTACACAGTGCCAGAGCCACTTCCCCCCCCACTGTGTGAGATTACATCAGGCAGAGGGAGGGGGCAGTGCTGTAGCAGGAGCAGGGAGACAATGTAACACCTAGAAGCCGTGTCGGACTGCCAGTGTTGGGCCTGAGCCATAGGTGTGATCTTTACACCAACCTCCAACCATAAAAAATCCTGTAGGATGTATGAGAATCGTATACATCGAATCATCTCATGAAAAGATCGTAATATCCAATGGTTACGCATCAGCTTCCAAATGAGATCTTTGGGGCCCATTATAATATTTAGAACGTGGGGCCCCGGAGGATTCTCTGATGCTCTGTGTGGCCAGTCCGACATGCTAGAGGGCTCTGTATACACTCCCAGATGTCACTCATGCTCAATACATAAATTTGAAGTTTATATAGAGGGAAGGAGGCCATGGATAACATTCCCGGTGCCTGGGTTCTATCAGGCCATGGCACCCGGACCATAGGTTCTCCACCGCGGCCCGAGGAGGACGTCTGTGCCTTCAGCCTGGATACATAATGAGGTGGAGGTGTGTCCTGCCCACATGATATATATATATATTTATGACTTTGTTAACCTCAGGGCATGATGCACGGTGGCGTTTTTGGTCCGTTTTTAGCATGCGTTTGTGCTTACAACCTGTTTATAATTGGGAAAAACGGACGGTGCAGAGCCCCTGGTGGATCCGGTGCAGGGGCCCTTGGTGTGATCCGGTGCAGGGGCCCTTTGGGTGTGATCCGGTGCAAGCCCCTGTGGGTATCCGGGTGCAGGGACCCTGTGGGTGTGATCCGGGTGGGCAGGGCCCCGGGGGTGTGATCCGGTGGCAGGGGCCCTGTGGGTGTGATCCGGCGTGCAGGGTTGCCCCTGTGGGTGTGATCCGGTGTGCAGGCCCCTGTGTGGTGGATCCTGTGCAGGGCCCCTGTGGTGTGATCCGGGGCAGCGGGACCCCTGTGGTGTGATCCGGGTGCAGGCCCCTGTGGTGTGAGTCCGTGCATGGCCCTGGGGTGTATCCGTGCAGGGGCCCCTGTGGTTGTGATCCTTGTCAGGGACCCTGTGGGTGTGATCCGGGTGCAGGGGACCCCTGTGGTGTGATACCGGTGCGGGGCCCCTGTGGGTGTGATCTGGGCGGGACCCCTGTGGTGTGATCCGGGGCAGGACCCTTGTGGTGTGATCCGGTGCAGGGGACCCTGTGTGTGATCCCGTGCAGGGGACCCTGTGGGTGTGGATGATCCCGTGCAGACCCGTGGTGGATCCGTGCAGGGGCCTGGGGTGTGATCCCGGTGCAGGGGACCCTGTGGTGTGATCCCGTGCTGCAGGGACCCTGGTGGGTGGTGATCCCGGTGCAGGGACCTGTGGGTGTATCCGTGCAGGGGCCCTGTGGTGTGATCCGGTGCAGGGACCCTGTGTGTGATCCCGGCGGGGGACCCTGTGGGTGTGATCCCGGGTGCCAGGGGCCCCTGTTGGTTGGGATCCGGTGCAGGGGACCCTGTGGGTTATGATCCGGTGCAGGGGACCCTGTGTGTGATCCCTGTGCAGGGACCCTGTGTGTGTGATCCCTGTCAGGGGACCTGTGGGTGTATCCCGGTGCAGGGGACCCTGTGGGTGATCCCGGGCATTTGGATCCCTTGGGTGTGATCCGTGCGGTGCCTGTGGGTGTGATCCCGGTGCAGGGGACCCTGTGGGTGTGATCCGGGTGCAGGGGACCCTGTGGGTGTGATCCCGGTGCAGGGGACCCTGTGGGTGTGATCCGGGTGCAGGGGACCCTGTGGGTGTGATCCGGGTGCAGGGGACCCTGTGGGTGTGATCCGGTGCAGGGGACCCTGTGGTGGATCCCGGTGCAGGGGACCCTGTGGGTGTGATCCCGGTGCGGACCCCTGTGGTGTATCCCGGTGCAGGGACCCTGTGGGTGTGATCCGGTGCGAGGGAACCTGTGGGTATGATCCCGTGCAGGGACCCTGTTGGGTATGACCGGACTTCTTCCACTAATAGCAGCACGGCACGACCATGTTTGATCCTGTTCAGTCCTGAACTATGTCCTATCTGCTACCTAGGTGGCCATCGGAGGCCCAACCTACATCTACCCTGTACTGTAAGTATATATATATATATCCCTCTGTATGACACAGAGGAGAAGGGGCGTCTGTCATCATATGCAGCCACTCACTTACTGACCGCAGGAGTGAGACTATTCAGGTTCATATCGTGTTTCTTGCTCTCCTGCGAGCTGGATTTTCCTGAACCCCCCGCTTGTAATATCTGGGTTTCGAGCGTACACAGCGGGCCACGGCGGAAAGCACAATATTACCTATCAGTAAGAGTTTATTACGGCGCCCCCTATATACAGATATACATATATACAGGTTACACATCACTGGGGGGAAACATTGTCAGACGTATCTGATGGTGGAGTGAGAAACGTCATGAGGAGAGCGCATCAGGCAACAACAATGGTCGGAAGTGTAGTGGACGGAGGCTCGGTGTGCAGAGGCGCTCGGTGTGCGCAGAGGCGCTCGGTGTGCGCAGAGGCGCTCGGTGTGCGCAGAGGCGCTCGGTGTGCGTAGAGGCGCTCGGTGTTGCAGCTGTTTAAGGCCATGTGGGCGAGGCGCTCGGTTGTGAAGAGGCGCTCGTTTTCCGAGGCGCTCGGTGTGCAGAGGCCGCTCGGTGTGTAGAGGCGCTCGGTGTGGCAGTGCGCGCGGTGGTGTCAGAGCGCTCGTGTGAGATCGCCGGTGTTGCAGGGAGCGTCGGCTTGTGAGCCGCTCGTGTTGCAAAGGCGCTCGTGTTTGTATGCGCCTGGTGTAGAGGCCTCGTGTGTGTAGAGGCAGCTCGGTGTGTGTAGAGGTCGGTTTGTAGCGCTCGGTGTGTGTAGAGGCGCTCGGTGTGCAGAGGCTCTCGTGGTGCGCGAGGAGCTCGGGTGCGCAGAGTGAGCTCGTGTGTGCCAGAGGAGCTCGTGGTGTGTCAGAGGAGCTCGTGTGTGTAGTAGGCGAGGCCGTCTGTGTGTGTAGAGGCGCTCGTGGGTGTCGTAGAGGGCTTTGTGTGTTAACGCTCGTGTGTGTAGAGGCGCGTCGTGTGGTTATAGAGTGCTCGGTGTGTGGTAAGATGCGCTCGGTGTGTGTAGAGGCGCTCGGTGTGTGTAGAGGAGCGCGTTGCGATCTCAGTTGTTACTAAGTAGGCCCCTCGGTGTGGTAGAGGCGCTCGGTGTGTCAGAGGCCGTCGGGGCCGAGCCTCGTGTGGCAGGGTCGTTGTGCGGGCGTCGTGTGCAGGACGCTCGGTGTGTAGAGGCCCGTGTAATGAGACGCTCGCTGTGCCAGAGCGCTCCGCTGTGTGTAGGCGAATTTTATATTAAAAATTCCAACTTGAAAAGTCGTCTTTCCCGTTTACAGTCCCATTAACAAACACATTCCGCGCTCGTGACCATTCCTGTGAGGACCACTCCACCTTTTTGGCTTGGTTCTCAAGGGTTCAGCTATCATTAGATGCACACGAACATCAGTCTATAAGAAAGTGTTATTAATCCGAATGTCACAATGATGGGATGACATGTCCCACATTCTAACAATCAAAACGGCTTCTCTCCCGTGTGAGTTCTTAGATGTTCCACGAGACCCGATTTCTGACTAAAATACTCCCCACACTCAAAACAAATAAACGGATCCTCCATTGTGTGATATCGCTGATGTCTAACGAGGGCAGACCTCTGTCTAAAACGTTCTCCACAATCCGAACATGAAAATGGCTTCTCCCCTGTGTGAATTCTCAGATGTTCCTTAAGTCTTGTTTTCCGGGTAAAATTCTTTCCACATTCAGGACAAGCAAACTGATCCTCCTTTGTGTGAGTTCTCTGATGTTTGACAAGATCAGATTTGTGGCCAAAACACGTCCCACTTCTGAACTAAATGTTTTCTGATCCCAGGTTGTGTGAGGTCCACAGGTGCACAGGCTCATTTTATCTTTGGCCATGTGATCCCACAGGTGCAAGCGGCTTGTTGATATCCCCGGGTCATGTGATATAACGAAACGTGCGCTGGTGTGACATCTCCTCATTGAGCAACACAGCAGTGCGTCAATCACTGAGAATAATCGAGTTTGTGTTATAACGGTCGGCACCTGTGTGACATGACATGACCCTTTGATCTACAAAAGTGACGTTGAAGCTTCCATAGGAATGACAAACAGCAGAGATCTAGCAAAAATGGAAGTATTGAACAGAAATTGGCTGGAAAATGTATAACCATTTTATACACAGATGGAAACCCCCTTTAACTATATGAAGTGCCGGATGACTGGGGATACGGGGGGAGGTTGGGCGATGCCTCTCTACAAACAAAGTGCATTCATTGTCAGAATGAATGGAGGGGAATCGGATCACTATATGTCCTTTCCCATGATTGGAGGTCGAGGGATCGGCTACACTCAGAAGGTCTCATCAAGGACTAACGAGACCTCCACAATGTATAAAGCATCACATCTGCTTCTCCTCCAAGTGAGTTCTCTGATGTTTAATCAGACCCGAGTTGAGTCGGAAACATTCCCAATCGGTGCACAAAAATGGCTTCTCCCCCGTGTGATTGTTAGATGTTCCATGAGCTCGAGTTGGGAGAAATTTCCCGCATTCGTGACATTTAAATAAATTCTCCCTTTGTGATCTCCTTGAGGGGTAACAGAAGCCGATTTTGGTGAAGCACTTCCGCATTGTAGGCACGGTATGGCTTCTCTCCGTGTGAGTCTCACATGTTTCAGGAGGTGGCGACCTCTGGCTGAAGCATTCTCACAATCCGAGCACGAGAAGGGCTTCTCCTCGTGTGGCCTCTTATATGATCCAGAAGATTCGACTCTTGCGAAAACTTCTCCCGCACTCCGAACACGAAAATGGCCTCTCCCCCGTGTGAATTCTCAGGTGTTCCGCCAGATTTGATTTCTGATAAAACACTTCCCACATTCGGGACACGGGAAGGTTTCTCTCTTGTGTGATTCTGATATGATCCAGAATTTGGTTTCATGGAGGAAACACTTCCCAATTTCGGGACATAAGAAGGGCGCTCCCCCGTGGGGTTTTAGATTAGGAGTCGACACTGATTTTGGGTAAAAAAATGTTCGTAATCGGAAAACGAAGTGGCTTTTCTCCGTGTGGGTCCTCACGTGTTCCCGAGGTTTGATTTCTGGCTGAAACGTTTCCCGCATTCTGGGCAGGAATACGGCCGCTCTCCCGTGTGAGTTCTCAGATGCTTCACGAGGTTTGTTTCTTGCCGAACATTTCCCACATTCGGGACACTAATTCTTCTTTCCCATTTTTATTCTTCGTTGATCCCGGAGATTTAATTTCGGAACTGAAATTTCTCTCAAATTGTGGACTCGGGAAGGGCTTCCTCAGAGTTCTTCTGGTGGAGCTCGAGAGAAGCTTCACCCTCAAAGCTTCTAGAACAATCTGAACGTGAAGAGTGTTCTTTTTGGTGTGAAGTCCCCAGGAAAGATGGATGATTGTTAACGACTCCCCCCATCTTTGTGTGTCGGTTGGTGTTGTGTGTAGTGAGTGACTGGATGAAGGTCCGGTCACCGGTGGTGTCAGGGGATGGACCTCGCTGTGAGGGAATGAGGGGGACATCAGGAGATATTACATAATTCTTGTGCGGTATCTCCTGCTGAAGATAATAGAGCGCGGCCGGGATCGTTGTCTCATCTTGTCTTCACATGGAAAAAAAAATATATACAGTTATTTTCTAAAACAAAATAATTTGCACAAAAACTTTCATGATCCTAACAAGTGTATAGAAGTATAGAGACTCGCTTTATACTTTTTCCTATTTCAAGCTTCAAACAAGTGTCGCGTATCGAAGGCAGGTGGAATTATTTTAACCCCTTAATGACGTGCGCTGTAATAGTACGGCAAGCGCCAGGTACGGGAACATGGGCTGAGCCCTCTCCATAGCCGGTAAGAATCAGGGAAGGTCTCCTCTTACCTGGTGAGTGAGGGGGCTGGTGGTCCTCCATCATGACCTCCTTGTACAGGTCCTTGTGTCCTTCTACATACTCCCACTCCTCCATGGGAAATAGACAGCCACATCCTGACATCTTATAGGAACCTGACACACACATGAACAGTCATCCCCGGACCCCTCCCTTGTGTTATTATATCATGTCCCAGCATTCCCGGCAGCGCTCACCTCTCCGCTCAGCAGCTCAGTGATCCTGGAACGCACAGGCTGCCCGGATCCTGGACCTCACCTAGAGATCATCTACTGGATAACTGGAGAGGTGAGAGTCTCCCAGGACACGGCTCTTATCTCTAGGAATACAACAGGGAAATGACTGGAGAGGTGAAGGTTCTAGGATCTATGTATGATCAGTGTCTCCCCATACAAGGATTACCAGTAGTGAAGAAGTCGTCTGGTGAGTGTGTGACCCCCCGGTATCAGGAGATGGACCAGAGCCCCATCACCGAGCCTCCACCTCATTCACTGATACATGAGCAGAAGATCCTAGAACTTACCTCCAGGATCACTGAGCTGCTGAGCGGAGAGGTGAGCGCTGCCGGGAATGCTGGGAATGATATATAATACACAGGGAGGGGTCCGGGGATGACTGTGTCATTGTGTGTGTCAGGTTCCTATAAGATGTCAGGATGTGGCTGTCTATTCCATGGAGGAGTGGGAGTATGTAAGAAGGACACAAGGACCTGTACAAGGAGGTCATGATGGAGGAACACCAGCCCCTCATCACCAGGTAAGAGGAGACCTTCCCTGATTCTTACCGGCTATGGAGAGGGCTCAGCCATGTTCCCGTACCTGGCGCTTGCCGTACTATTACAGCGCACGTCATTAAGGGGTTAAATAATTCCACCTGCCTCGATACGCGACACTTGTTGAAGCTTGAAATAGGAAAAAGTATAAAGCGAGTCTCTATACTTCTATACACTGTTAGGATCATGAAAGTTTTGTGCAAATTATTTTGTTTAGAAAATAACTGTATATATTTTTTTCCATGTGAAGACAGATGAGAAACATCCCGGGCCGCGCTCTATTATCTTCAGCAGGAGAAAGCACAGATATTATGTAATATCTCCTGATGTCCCTCAGTCCCTCACAGGAGGTCCCTCCCCTGACCCACGGTGACCGGAGCCTTCATCCAGTCACTCACTAACACCACCAACCCACATACCGGAACACAGATGGGGGGAGTCGTTAACAATCCATCCATCTTCTCCTGGGGACATTCACACAAAGAAGAAACAATCTTCACGTTCAGATTGTTCTAGAAGCTTTGAGGGTGAAGCTTCTCTCGAGCTCCCCAGGAAGAACTCTCGGAGGAGAAGCCATTCCCGAGTCCACATTTGAGGAAAATTTCAGTCTCGAAATTAAATCTCCGGAAACAAGAATAAAAATGGGCTGGATCAACGAAGTAATAAAAATGGGCGAAGAATGAAGCTAATTATGTGTCCCGAAATGTGGGAATGACTTCGGCAAGAAACAACCTCGTGAAGCATCTGAGAAACCACACGGGAGAGAGGCCGATTCCTGCCCAGAATGCGGGAACAAGTTTTCAGCCAGAAATCAAACCTGGGAAGCACGTGAGGATCCACACGGAGAAAGCCACTTTCGTCTCCGATTCAGCGAAATTTTTTACCCAAAAATCAGGTGTCGACTCCACTAATCTGAAAACCCCCAAGGGGGAGGCTCCCTTCTTATGTCCCGAAAGTTGGGAAGTGTTTCCTCATGGAACCAAATTTGGATCATATAGAATCACCACAAGAGAGAACCTTCCGTGTCTCCGCATGTGGGAAGTGTTTATTCGAGAATCAAATCTGTCGGAACACCTGAGAATTCACCGGCGTTCTCTCCTGCTCCCTCCCTGCTGGGTCACTGATGGGAAGGTCCATGGTCTTTCAAAAGCAAACGTCACACATCTAAGGAACCTGAGGGAGAACAAGGAGGACCGAGTGCACAATCTGGAAAAGCTTGTTACATGGAGGACTCTGAATGTGCAAACCCTGAGAAACCTGAAGAATTGTCCTCACAGGCTTCCGTAGGGAGTGAGTCCCTGGTGTGATGGAGTCCTTAGTTAATGAGGAGGCTAATTATCTGGTGATACATCAAAGAAGCATAAAAATCATGACGACAAAGGGCCGGTTGTTACTTCGACAAACCGCAATCTCTACCAATTACTTACCCAAAGATGCCGCATCGTAGGGTGTACAGGACCTGTGATGATGTCACAGTCATGTGATCACTTACAGACGTAGAGTCATTGTTACAGGACCTTAGATGACATCACGCTGGTCACATGACCGGAAGTGCTCTACGCCTCCCTCCGACCACATGACCGTGACATCATCACAGGTCCTGTAGTAGATTCCACAGGGAAAATGACTTTGATTCGTTTATTCGAGTCATTTTCATTGACGCTGTAATTGGCAAAAATCAAAATGGGTAAAAAATATGAAGGGGCCCAGATTACACTCATCCAAAAGTGACCCTTGTTATCTCATTGGTTTATGGATGTAAAGTGGTTTTTATTTACAGTTATAATAATAATTCTTTATTTATATAGCGCACACAGATTCCGCAGCGCTGCACAGTTTTGCCAAATCATTCCCTGTCCCCAATGGGGCTCACAATCTAATCACTTACCAGTATGTTTTGGAGTGTGGGAGGAAACTTGAGGACCCGGAGGAAACCCACACAAACACAGAGAGAGCATAAAAACTGTATGCAGATGTTGACCCTGGGACTCAAACCCAGGACCCCAGCGCTGCAAGGCTGTAATGCTAACCACTAACCCAGGACCCCGGCGCTGCAAGGCTGTAATGCTAACCACTGAGCCACTGTGCTGTAAGGCCATAGTGCTAACCACTGAGCCACCGTGCTGCAAGGCTGCAGTGCTAACCACTAAGCCACCGTGCTGCAAGGCTGTAGTGCTAACCACTAAGCCACTGTGCTGCAAGGCTGTAGTGCTAACCACTGAGCCACCGTGTTGCAAAGCTGTAGTGCTAACCACTAAGCCACCGTGCTGCAAGGCTGTAGTGCTAAACACTGATCCACTGTGCTGTAAGGCTGTAGTGATAACCACCAAGTCACCGTGCTGTAAGGCCGTAGTGCTAACCACTGAGCCACCATGTTGCATGGCTGTAGTGCTAACCACTGAGCCACTGTGCTGTAAGGCTGTAGTGCTAACCACCAAGCCACTGTGCTGCAAGGCTGTAATGCTAACCACTGAGCCACTGTGCTGCCCCTACAGTTATGTAAGAAAGCGAAAATAATATATCAGGAAGATTCTCCGTGAGAAAAAAAGGTTTGTGGCGGCCACAAATTTAATGTCCCCTTGGCTGCATATTCTGTGGGGAATGTATCCGCTCCTCACATCTCACTGTTTTTTAGAAAAGTACATTTTTGCATTTTATCACAGCTTTCTACAAAGTTGCATGAAGGTGGTTGTGAGTATTAACCCCTTTGGGACTCTTGAGGCCCCTTTTTTGTTTTTGCGCTTCTGTTTTTTTCACTCCCCTCATTCCAAAAGCGAGAAGCGAGAAAAACATTCCCAATGCAGTGAAATTCAGCGTTTTCTTCTGTTTTTAAAGGGAACCTGTCACCAGGAGACCCATTCTTAGCACTCCCCCAGTCCCCACAGAGCATAGTACATACACTGCCAAAGTGTTTTTGTATAAAAAATAGGTTTTACAGAAAAAAAGATCTGTTATATTGTACCTTTCATTAGCATCTGATGTGTGACTAGGCAGTTGCCCAATGGGAGGGGCTGGAAAGGAGCAGTCCCCCCCCACCCTTGGGAAACCCCCATTATGTTCTTGCTGCACTGCGTTAAGGGGTATCAAGACCAGTGTAAAAAAAGGTCCTCTGCTCCGCAGTGTGGCCACTGTGCTATCTAAACTACTGTATTTTTTTGTTTTTCAACAATGAGAACTTACGATACTTTTTAATTTTTCCGGTTCAATCTGACAATATACATATAAGCAGCTGGAGATTTGTAGACATTATACTTGTGCATATTGGATGACGCATAAATGTTGATTTGTAATATCTCTGTATTAATTGTATGAGTTACACTTGGACATACATCAAGCGCACACTAGAATGAGTACAGCTGCAAGTGGGAAGCTGGCTGCGCACCAATGATGTACACGCAATCTACATAAAAGCCGATGAAAGATGGCGCCTCGGTCACAGAGCGGTAATTACAAGCCGAGAGCCTTGGTCTTACTTAGAGATTTACAGGGAATCAGAGCAGCCACTGCCCGGTCTACAAATGGCAGAATCCTCGCCTGTGAAAGAAGGGCCTCATGGGTCCTGAAGAATCACATAGCAGATGTGCAACCCCCTAATTATAAAAAGACAACAATGTATAATAAAGGAAACTCCGGAACAATAGAAAACTACAGGCAATTGTAATACAATTCATTGTCTAAAAGAACAATTTAGTGATGGAGTCTACATAGAGCACCATGACACCAAGCATCCAGCCTTTTACTACAGGTATCAACCATTCATACATTTATTTTCGATGTATATGTTATTTTTAGTTTTTACTTTTTATGATTGTTTTTTTTTTTTTTTTTACAAATACAACGAAATGTCAGTGAATACTAAAGAGGGCCCTAAGATAGTTCATATGGCTGTAAGGGAATTATTGAAAAATGTCAAACTAAGTTGTTTTATATTTATTGTTTTAATTTATTTCATTATATTTATTATAACAGAGGAATCTTTTTCATTTTACATGTTGTACGAGCTTTCACGAGATACGTTCACTTTAAAGGGAACCTGTCACCAGGAGAGCCATTTTTTGCACTCCCCCAGTCCCCACAGAGCATAGTACATACACTGCCACAGTGTTTATGTATAAAAAATAGGTTTTACAGAAAAAAAGATCTGTTATATTGTACCTTTCATTAGCATCTGCTGTGTGACTAGGCAGTTGTCTACTAGGAGGGGCTGGAAAGGAGAAGTTCCCCCCCCCCCCAACCCTTGGGAAACATCTCCTCCATGTGTCCTTTTCAAATATATGAAAACACCCATCACTGGGCTTAGCGACGCCCCCTGCTCCTCTACAGCCAATCCTGAGTGAGGGGAGTTATTTATATATTTGAAAAGGTCACATGGAGGAGCTGTTTCCCAAGGGTGGGGGGGAACTGCTCCTTTCCAGCCCCTCCCATGGGGCAACTCCCTAGTCACACAGCAGATGCTAATGAAAGGTACAATATAACATATCTTTTTTCTGTAAAACCTATTTTTTTTATAAAAAAAAACCTTGGCAGTGTATGTACTATGCTCTGTGGGGACTGGGGGAGTGCTAAAAATGGCTCTCCTGGTGACAGGTTCCCTTTAATGCTCTTACTGAGGGATAGAGGTTCAAATTCTAGCAATACATGACCCTATCCATCCTTCTTTCAACCCGGTGTAGTCATCAATCCCCCATGATTCACAGTTGGGGGGGTGCTTTTGGGGAGGAGCCGGCCTAAGACTCATTTTCATATTGTTATTGAGTAATTTTTATGTGAATCTGGCAGGTCCAAAATGAATGAAAAAATTCTACCATCTCCTACAGAACATAACAAGCAAGTAAGGGCAATCAGTAAATATGGTGGTAGATGTCCTTTAACCCCTTGGTGACTAAGCTCATTTGCGCCTTGATGACCAAGATCTATTTTTCAAAACCAGCGCCTATCACTAGATCCAGTTATAACTTTAGGAGCTTTAATCTTACCCAAGTGTTTTTGAGTTTGTTTTTCCGGCACATTTTGTACTTCAAAATAGTGGGAAATTTTTGTTGATATATTTAACCCCTTATCACCGACTCTAGTTTTCAGCTCAATGACCAGACTCAATTTCTCAAATCTGCCCTGTGTCACGATAATTGGTTATAACTTCAGAACGCTTTACCATATCCTGGTGATTTTGAGGCTGTTTTCTCGTGACATTATGGGGCAGATTTACTTACCCGGTCCATTCGCGATCCAGCGGCGCGTTCTCTGCGGTGGATTCAGGTCTTCCGGCGATTCACTAAGGCAGTTCCTTCGATGTCCACGAGGTGTCGCTGCTGCGCTGAAGTCCGCCGAGGTCCGCCGGAGTGCACGATCCATTGCTGGGTGAAGGTAAGCGCGAGTCCTGCGACACTTTATTTTTAAAAAATGCCGCGGTTTTTCCGAATCCGTTGGATTTTCATTCGGCCATGCCCCCCGATTTCCGTCGCGTGCATGCCGACGCCGATGCACCACCATCTGAGGGCAATTCAGGAAAAATCGCTGCAAATCGGAAATATTCGGGTAACACGTCGTGAAACCGCGAATCGGGCCCTTAGTAAATGACCCCCATTGTACTTTGTGTTAGTTGTAAAATTTAAGTGATAAGTTTTGTGTTGCGGTCTGAAAAAAAAGGGAAAATTTGGCAAAAGTTTGTAAAAATTCTTCATTTTCCAAGTTTGAAATGTTCTGGTTTCCAGACAAGATGTAAAACTACCCCAAAAAGTTTGATAAGTAACATTTCCGGAATGTCTTCTTTATGCAGTGATGATATTTTGTGCTTCCGGTCACTTTTCTAGGCGCAGAACTTTAGGTGCGATTTTTCTCATTTTCATGAAAATTGCCAAAACTCACATTTTGAGGGAAAACTCAGCTTCCAAGTGACTTTGAGAGGCCTAAATAATAGTAAAACCCCATAAATGACCCCACTATAGAAACTTTACCCCTCAACATATGTAAAACAACTTCTATTGAGTCTATTAACCCTTTAAGTGTTTCACATGGGTTAAAACAATATGGACCTGCGATTTAGAAACTTTAGAATTTTTTGGGAAAATACATTCATTTAGGCCAAAACTGACATTTTCAGAATAAATAAAATGATGAAACGCACTGCAACGTTTGATGCCCAATTCCTCCCGAGTACTGATCCCCCATATGTGGTGGTAACTGCTGTACTGGGGGTGCACAGCCGAGTATAGGATCAAAGCAGCGCCATTCACAGCAGATTTGTCACATTGTACAGGCTATAAATTTTTATTTTTTTTGGTAATGCGAACATATGAGGCTTATTATTTATGGGATGAGATACAATGTATAGATAATTCATTTAGGGGGTCTATAGCTTGTTCATGAGATTTTATTAACTATTTCAAGGGGGACACAAACAAAATCATCAATTTTTATTTTGGATTTTTCGAATTTTTTTTCTCCGCTCACCGTAACGTAAAAATAATATTTTATCTTTATTCTCTGGTTCACTACGATTACGGCGATACCTCATTTATATAGTTTTTCTTATCTTTGCTCAATTTTCCTGTGCAAAACCTATACAGGCAGTCCCCTACTTAAGAACACCCGACTTACATACGACCCTAGTTACAGACGGACCTCTGGATGTTGGTAATTTCCTGTACTTTATCCTTAGACTACAATAATCAGCTGTAACAGATATCACAGGCGTCTGTAATGAAGATTTATTGTTACTCCTGGTTCTTATGACAACCCAACATTTTTAAAATCCAATTGTCACAGAGACCAAAAAAGTTCTGGCTGGGATTACAATGATAAAATATACAGTTCCGACTTACATACAAATTCAACTTAAGAACAAACCTACAGACCCTAGCTTGTATGTAACCCGGGGACTGTCTGTATTGGAGAATATCGCATTGTTTTTACTATTGACAACTTTTTAGGGCCATGAGTTCTGTATTTTTCTGTTGTCAGATCTGGTTGAGGGCTTATTTTTTGCAGAAACAGTTGTTCTTTTCAGTCGTATCATATTAGGGAACGTAACTTTTTTATCACTTTTTAGAACATTTTTTGTGATGGTGTTTGATGAAAAATTGTATATTATGGGAAGTTTTTCGAGTTTTTTTTACGTAGGTCACCGAGCGGGTTCAAGATTGATTTAGATTTATTGTACAGATTAATACGGACGCGGTGATACCAAATATGTACATTTTTCGTGTGTTTTTGTGTTTTATATACTTTATTTGCATTTTATGTGTAACTGGGGAGATTATGGGACTTTTATAGTATTTATTTATTTAATTATATTATAAAATGACTTAATCTTTTTTTTTTTAACTTTTTTACATTTTCTACTTCTTGGCTTGAACAAGCGATCATCCGATGGCTTATTCAAGCCTTTACACTGCAATACACTTGTACTGCAGTGTATAGTGTAAGTAACTGAGCATGCCGCGCATGCTCAGTTACATACAGCTGGGTCCTGCCAGGAGGCGGAACCCGGCGGGGACAGAAGCTGGCAGCCTCGGGTCACTCACCAGACCCCAGGGCTGAGGCAGGAGGGATCGGATCCCCCAGTAAGAACACCGGGGGGGGGGGGGGGTCCTATCCACAGTGGGGACACTTACACGCCGTGGTCATGCTTGACCGCGGTGTGTAAGTGGTTAAACACCCGGGATCTGAGTTTTTCCGATCCCGGTAGTTAGTGCCAGGTCTGGGCTGTGATATCTTGCACTTGCAGGACCCGATGTCCCGAAGAAGTACCCTTAATGACCGGCGTAAAAAGCCGATAGGGCGGTCATTAAGGGGTTAAAAAACTTGTTCATGGGTCCCTTCAAATGAATGTGTAATTTTGCCATCCGCGAAAATAAAAAAAAAAGCAGAGCACACGTGTGAAAACAATGATTGTGTGCAACTTAAGGGCTTATTCACACATCTGGTTTTTTTTTTCTTTAATCCATGGGTTATAACTTTTCATTTCATGGTGTTGAGTCCTGGACTCCTAGAACTGTCAAGGCAGAAGGCAATGCACCTCTCTTCCATATGTGCTGCATGTTGGGGAAACCTGAACACTGGGTTCAGCACAGGACTCCAGCACTGACTCGCTTTGGCCCTCGCTTGTCCCTTTTCTAATGTTATGTGTTATAGTGTGAGCAGCGTTAAACTGTGGTGAAGCGTGAGGCCCCTTCCACACTTGCGCTGCAGATCACGTCAGGGTGCAATGCGTGAAAAACTGACGGTTTTTGCTGCGTTTTTGTTCCTTGGAGTCATTAGCCTTTTTGCGTTTTTCACGCGCATGTTGTTTGCGTTTTTCTTGCATTTTCAGTGCGTTTTTTACGCGTTTTTTTAAATCACATGATTTTTAAATTGGTACGTCCTGACTTTTTCACATCACCTAGTAACCCCTCCATTTAATGCGTTTTTGATGCATCTCCATAGACTTGAATGGGGCGTGAAAAACGCACGTGAAACGCAAAAGTAGAACATGCTGCAATTTTGATGCGTGTGAAAAAAAAACGCAAGTATGGACAAGCCCATTGGAAACATTGGGACAGAGTGCAATGCAAGTTCTGCGCGTCAAAAGCACACACAGAACACACGCCTGAAAAACGCCACGTGTGCCATCACCCTTTGTCATCATGAATATTAACCCCATAGCGCAATAAGACGTACCTGTACGTTTTATTGCGCATGGGGTAGTATGAAGAGGGTTCACGGGCTGAGCCCTCTTCATACACGGCGGGTGCTTGCTTCACAATGAAGCAAGCACCCGTTGCTAACACCCGCGATCGGTGCTTGTACCGATCGCGGGTGTTAACCCTTTCATTGCCGCCGACAAAGCTGCCGGCGGCATTAACGAGCCGGCGGCGCGTGGGCGCCGCCATCTTGGCTCCGATCGCCGCTCCCCGTGACGTCATCGGGGAGCGGCGATCCGTTGCCATGACAGCCTGGGATCACACAGTGATCCGAGGCTATCATGTTTTAGGCCATCTATTACAATGTGCGATCTGCACATTGTAATAGATGGTGTGCAAAATCCCTATATACTGCCATACTGTAGTATGGCAGTATATGGTAGGATCAATCAGACAACCTAGGGTTAAAGTACCCTAGGGAGTCTGAAAAATAGTAAAAAATTTTAATTAAAAAAAATAAAAAATAAAAAATTATATTAAAAAAACCTAAAAATTCAAATCACCCCCCTTTCCCTAGAACTGATATAAATATAAATAAACAGTAAAAATCATAAACACATTAGGTATCAGCGTGTCCGAAAATGCCCGATCTATCAAAATATAAGAATGTTTTTTTAGTGCGTTTAACCCCGTAACGGAAAATAGTGCCCAAAGTCGCAAATGACATTTTTTTGCCATTTTGAAAAATATAAAAAAATCAATAAAAAGTGATCAAAAGGTCGTACAATTCTAAAAATAAAAGCATTGAAAACGTCATCAAAAGTCGCAAAAAATGACACCACCCACAGCTCCATACACCAAAGTATGAAAAAGTTATTAGCGCAAGAAGACGGCAAAATGAAGAATTTTTTTTTTGTACAGGAGGTTTTAATTTTTGTAAATGTATGAAAACATTATACAACCTATACAAATTTGGTATCCATGTGATCGTATTGACCCAATGAATAAATTAGACATGTCATTTGGAGCGCACAGTGAAAGACGTAAAATCCACGCCCACAAGAAAACGGCGCAAATGCGTTTTTTCACCATTTTCACTGCATTCAGAATTTTTTTCCAGCTTCCCAGTATATGGCATAGACAATTAAATGCCATCACTATGAAGTGCAATTTGTTACGCAGAAAACAAGCCATCACACAGCTCTCTACATGGAAAAATAAAAAAGTTATAGATTTTTGAAGGTGGGGTGTGAAAAATAAAGACGCAAAAACGAAAAAGGGCCTGGTCCTTAAGGGGTTAAAACTCAAGTGCCTCAGACTTTATCTTAGGGTGCGGTCACACGTTCAGTTTTTCAGGTGCAGTTTTTGAAGCCAAAAGCAGATGTGGATGATAATGGGGTGAGACAAATGATTATAAGGTGCTGCTCCTCCTACTTTTACTCCATTCCAGGTTTGGGCATCAAAAACTGCATCTGAAAAACTGAAAGGGCACCTGTCATCAGGTCTGTGTCACTAGTCCTGTCACCTCTACCTCTACTAGTCCCAGCCTTTATCTAGTTATTTCATACATTATTCATTGTAAAATCATCTATTCTTTATTATGTAAATGAGGCTGGTCACATGGTCAGAGGCAGTGATGTCACCCCTGTTACCCCTCCCCTCTGCTCCCCCTGCTCATGTCTGTGTATAATATATAGTAAAGCATTGCTGGTGTGTGTGCTGCATCTGCTGACATGCTGCATCCTCCTAATATACAGAGACACAGACATCAGCTACACAAGTACCTGACATGTTCTGCTGTAACATGGCTGCCTGGAGCTGCTATATCTCTCCTATACACACACACAGGCTGCAGGGGGCGCCAGCACCAGGAAGCACATCATTATACAGCCTCACACCGTTATACAGGCTGTCAGTCAAGCACTGGGGGTGTGGCTGTGCCTCCCACTCATGAATAGAGTGGACAGCTTGAATATGCTAATGCTTCATTGGACATTTCACAGGTCATTTGCATACAGCTTTAGGACCTCATTGCTTAGGGTTACAGGCATGTAGAGGGACAATGAAGGGATAGAGGCAATGCTCTCTAATGGCAGTTTATGAAAATATATTTAGTTTAGGGGGGTTATTTTGCATGACGGGTTCTCTTGAACGTGTGACTGCACCCTTACAATCCCTCAAAGTGAAGGCCACGTTTAATTCATACTTTTACTTTTTATGGGAATTGCTGCAATGGGTACAAGTTACCAATGACCAGAAAATGATCGACTTATATGAGATGGAAGATTGGTCGATGGTTTTGGTATCTTGTCGAGCAATAATATGCTTCTCCATGGAGATGGCGTGGAATGATCCAAGAGACAAATAATGGGGCACATTTACTAAGGGTCCTGCGGCCGCGATTCCATTGGGTTTTCCCGAATGTTTCCAATTTGTGCCATTTTGTGCTGAATTGCTCCGGGTTTTGGCGCATGTGATCGGATTGCAGCGCAATGGCACCGCGGCAGAAATCCAGGGCCTGGCCGTCGGACAACCCGACGGATTCGGACAGACCGCAAATTTAAAAAAAAAGAATTGTGTCGCAACATCAGCACTTACATGCACCGGGAAGAAGAAGGTGAATTCCGGTGGACCTCGGTGCAACAGCGACACCTGCTGGATATTGGGCGCATGACCTTAGGGAATCCCGGCAGAACCGAATCATCGTCGGAGAACGCACTGCGGGATCGCGACTGGACCGGGTAAGTAAATGTGACCCAATGTTGCATTTAATTTTTGAGAGATGATTATTATCTGGGATCTGTTCCTGATATTACAATATATATAGTCCTGCAATTATCACAAAAATAAAAACGTTCTAAACCGCAAGTGAGTTTCTCAATGCAATAAATCTCAGCCCTCCTACTAATGACTCAGGTGGAATTGCAGTAACATATGTACGAAAGCAATCCGAGACAATGGGGCTCATTGTGTAACATTAGTTTGTGGCGAGCTGCTCTGACAGAGGGGGGTACAGCTCCATCTCGGCCCTTGGACAGCCCCCCATTAAGAGCCGCAGTCTGTCCTGCCGTCCTCTTGATACATTTTCTATCTCCTTTGTCAGCGTTGCCAAACTGTTAATCAGTCGGTGACAGCATAAATAAAATTAAAGGGTTTAATTAAAAACTAATGAACAAGCGAGCGGAGAGTCCCAGGTTCTTTTTGAGCGGCTCACGGGCCCCGAGTAATTAAACTGTCAGAGAAAATGAGATGTGGAAGCCAAGTCAGAAAGCTCCAAATGCTCAGGAGCTTCATTGTGCTCTATACAGCAGCACGGAGCTTCTGGAGCTGCAGGGGAGAGGTGTTTTTTCCTAAATGTATGGATTATTTTTCACATAGATTAAAAAAAAAAAAAACATAAAAAAATGCTACATGCTTTGGACAAATTGTAACGTAAAGCATTTGCAGCAAAAAAATCTCATCAAATGCACTAAATATGTAACTAACAACAGAGAGATCTATGAAAGGGAAAGGGAAGTCCAGCCTTTACATATAATGTAGAAAGGGATACAGATAATAGACTGCAACTATGTATTTAAATACTCAAGACTGGAAGGGGGGGGTCACAATCTCTACACAGCCTGGTGTCCACGGTAGTCTTAATTTGCCACTGCCTGTAGCTTCTGCCATTTGTCATTTTGAAGGTCTATACACCCTGCTCGCTGCTGCCTGCTTGTCAGCCCTATACCATAACAAACCATAGGGACAGTTTATAGTATCTTAATAGTAGTGTCTATAGGACCTATAGGGGCATGCTCCTCTTGTCTGGGCAGTCACATTCAGTTTCATTCATCTTCCATATATAAACATTTGTTCAATTAGATGTTATTAAAAAAAAATTTCCTGTGTGAAGATAATTTCTCATAAATGTAGTCATGTTGTCCCTTAGAAACGAGATAGCTTCCTTGGATACAACCACCTCTGCTGGAGGGATTGCACAAAGAAACAAATTGTTTTTCTATATATGAAATATCCAGGAGTTACTGCAGGTCCCACAGCCGTCCTGTGGTAATGATCGCTGAATCCAGGGGGTCAGGCAGGAGTCAATAGCACATGTCTGGCCACTGCTGCCAAAATGTGAGGTGGTCGTATCCAAGGAAGCTATCTGGTTTCTAAGGGACAACATGACTACATTTATAGGAAATTATCTTCACACAGGAACATTTTTTTTATTAACATCCAATTGAAGAAATGTTTACATAAGGCAAATGAATTACATTAAATGTAAATGCCCTGATGGGAAAACCCCTTTAAGTCTCTATTCATACAGAAAACACTACAACACATCGGGACCTACCAAACAGGCAACATAGCTCCGCTTGGCATGGCAGGTGCAGTACGTTGAAGAGCACATCACATGATGTTTCGAGGGGAACCTCCCCCTTCCACAGACTTCACATCAGTATCAATGATTATCAGGATTATAATGTACCCGGGGTAGACCATCTTCTACACCAGTGGCTACCTGTTGCCACACAACTAGCGCTATGAAAGGTCATCAGGGTAGTATCATGCAGTCATCAAAGAGTGTTGAGGATAAAATTCCTTACTTGCTAAAGTGGAATTTTTTTTAATCTTGTCAATGGAGGACCCTACAGTGGTGATATATAGAACCTGTAGCCAGAAGGTTCATCTCCTCCTTATTAATACAGTCTGTGGCAGTCAATCAATATAGTTATGCATGCACCCATCCAACAGTGCAGAAGCTGAGCATGTACCTGGCCAAGATGCTGAATCTGCATTCTCTCCCGTTTCATGTCATGACAACCGATGGCTTGCGGCAAGCCAAGACGAAGGGTCCAAGCCACCATTACATTTCAACCAAGGCTATACCAGCCCTACCTACGTATGTACAGCAGAAGGTGGTCCAGCCCTGGAGCCTGTTGGTATCTGGCACAGTTTGTTTGGCGCTGTAATTAAGGCCAAAAGCAGTATATATCAGGTAGGAAGCATATTTGGTACCCGTTACAGAAGAGCAATGGACCATCCTTCTTGACTTGGACCCCGGAATTATCTCCTAGTGAGAGGCAAAGGCTTTCCGAGTTGTTTCTATGTCACAGAACCTATAGCACTGGGGTCCTCGATGTCATCGTGATGGTGCACATCGGCTGCATATGTAGTGGGAGTTGCCTGTGTATGATGTAGAGCTCCCTGCCACGCCTATCATATGTATTAAGGGTCTGATCACTGAGGTATTGGGTTGGAGAGGGGGTATATATCTAAAAAGGAAGGCGGAGAGACGGTTTAAGAAAAGCCGGGGGCCTTGGCATGATTCGCCCGGTTTACCATCTGCATTTTTACGTAGGAATCCATTTCCTGCACTGCCGTGACTTGTCTTAACATATAAATGTTTTTTAACTCTCTGTAATGTGAGATTGTTTATTAGCAGTCGCTGGTCTTATGTCTGCTGCCTTGGCGCCTCTGCTCCTCTGTATATCCTCGTATAAGATGTTGATTCTTCCGATTTTGCTAATTTTTTCTCTACTTATATTGTGCCCTGTATATTTCATATTGCAAATGTATATCCTGATATATGATTCTCCATTGGGGGGGGGGGGGGGGGGAGGGGGGGGAGGATTGTTGGGTGTTCTTTGTGTGTTGTAAAATTGAAAAAATGTTAATAAGAAAGATTGGATTTAAAAAAAGAGCAGTATGTATCCATATATCTCACCCGATATGATCTTTCATAACTTTATCTTTAGCTAGTGGCCATCCACGACCATTTTGCGCTTAACAAGCACTTCCCCAAGCCAATGACTTCACAAGAGCGAGTCTAAATACTTCCGTCTCACGTGGTGTCATAATGGTAACGGACTGTGTACAAAATGGCGGGGGCTTCACGCTCCTAAGTGATTATACAGCGCATATACAATTGCAAAAGTTATTAAGCGTCACATTATTTATCTGGATCAGAGAACATTTTAATTCTGGTTCTTTGGCCAAAGGATGCCCCTGATTAATAACATATGTAAGGGAGAAACATTTAAAGTACCTTTAAAGGGGCGATATACAAAAAAGTATATATTACGAGTAACTTGTACTTATTCCTACTATGGGTAGAAAAGAGATTCAGATGGAAAGACAGTGAAATGTGCATAGGGATAAACAAAAAAAGGGGCGTAACTTGAGGGGGTGCAGAGGGTGCGATCGCACCCGGGCCCAAGAGGTTTAGGGGGCCCTTATGGTGTCACTTTCCCATATGAGAAGACTATTACTATAAACCATACATTATAGTCGGAGGCCTGGCACAGACTTTACAAAGAACAGGAACATCATTCTTGAATGATCCCTTGCGCCATTTTTATGATGTACCTGGCCTCCTGTCTCAGCAATGCAAGTCACCTGTCTCCCCCTCTTAGGTGCAATTCCTTCCTCTCTAGACCAGCAAAATGCAGAGTCTCACAATTTCCAGCACGTTTCTCCCTTACATATGTTATTAATCTGGGGCATCCGTTGGCCAAAGAATGAAAATGTTCTCTGATCCAGATAAATCATTTTTGGATAGTTTTTCTAATGTAGTATCTCCCATAGGGACACAGAATTTTATATACTAGAAATGTGGTTCTACTTGTGCTGAAAGATCTAACCCTGTGGGAGATATCGCAAACCTGCACCAGCTGCGCCTGAAAGTCGAATTTTAAAAAATTGCAGCGACCAAACTTATAATTACCCACAGGGATCATCTTTTTAACCAATCCTCCTTTTTAGCTGTAGTAAAACTGCTCGTTACCAAAGAGTTTTTTATAGTATTACTAAATGATATCAGTGCTCATCCTCCTGTAGCATCCCCCAATATTTATATATTGCTGACCGGATCGAGGTAACAACCAATCGAGGGACTGGGAGAGGGGTTCGGTAACCAATACTATCCCAGACATAATTGGTTGACCTGGGGGATTGGGGAGTGATTTATTTACTTTTGGAAGATAATACCACTCGGGATATTTTGGGTTTGTGGGTTGCAGTTTTGTTGCAGTTCTTCCAGTCAATATTCCCTTTTCTGCATTGCATCTTAGTAAAAGTTTGTAGAAGAGCATGAAACGTGGAAGTGGGATTCTCCATCGGGGTAAATATGTATCAACATCTCCCAATAATCGTTCTACTTCCCTTAGATAATAATCCCTGGACATAAGGACCACGTTTCCCTACTTAATAGTGCCTGCACCAAAGTGCGCTTGTACTCCCTTATTTTAGTTTCACGCTCTACTATTGGAATGAAGCGTGCAATCCTTGTAGCCAAGATCAGGCAGGGCAGCCGCCCAGTATGTAGCACTGCTGAGTATGTGGACAGCTCGGATCTCAGGGAGCAGGCCCTGTTGTTAGTGGTGGTTCTACTGGTGCTGGCGGCATCACTTCTTCCCTTAGTAGGAAGACAGGGGACCTAGGCTGTATTCCAGGTTTTGTTGTCTCAACCCCCTGCAGCTAAATTTACTCTGCAGGTGTCTGGTCATGGATAAGGTGCTCAGATTGTTAAGGCTTTGGCCATGCTTTATGGCTGCAAATCATACATCTTCTGCTTTTTGTGAGAAAAAGTACTGCAGACACTCTGTTGGATGGCCTTTGTTACCTGGGTCCCTGGGTGCGTGCAATAGCAGCCGATGAGGTGCCCATGAGCAGACCGCTGCGCCTTGACCCTCTTTTGCTTATTCTGCCGGCTGCCCCTAGTTTCCTGGCCACCACCTCTTTGTCTGTAGCATCACTACTACTACTCATGTTGGGTCCAGGATCTTATAATAAAGCCTCGCTGCTTCTACCAGCCGTTGGCAGTTGTGTTTTATCATCATCATAGTTCTCTTCTGACGGTCCACCGGCCACAACCTCACCCTTTGCTACTTTAAAAGGGGGTGGGGAACTGAGGATGAGCATGGCAAAGTCAATCCCACAGAAGTGCAATGCCTAAAAGTTGTGTGGCTCACTGGGGCCTACCAGTACATGCAGCACACCCTGGCACCTACTTGCTTTAGAGGAACTTAAAAAAGGCAGAAATGGAAGACATCCATTGCCGCTCCATCACCACCAGCATCAACAGCACCAGGGCCACATCCCTGACCCCCTAAATCTTGATTTCATTTTAAACTACTTGTAATAACAAACAATACTTTGACAGCACCTCCACAATCACGGTATTACTGGACACTACTCAATCACAACAAGACTTTTATGATCCTGTATTAAAGCACAATATTCTCTGATAACACTGTTCTAAAGTACATATGAAAGTGCAATATTATCTGACAGGTGCAACTTTGCAAACACAGTGGGGCAGATTTACTTACCCGGTCCATTTGCGATCCAGCGGTGCGTTGTCTGAAGAGGATTCGGGTCTTCCGGCGATTCACTAAGGTCGTGCGCCCGAGATCCTACATGTGTCGCTGCTGCGCCGAGGTCCGCCGGAGTTCACCATCTTCTTCCTGGTGCATGTGAGTGTTTGATCTTGCGACACATTTTGTTTTTTAAACTCCTCGTTTTTTCCGAATCCGTCGGGTTGTCCGACGACCACACCCCCCGATTTCTGTTGCATGAAAGCTGGCGCCAATGCGCCAAATTCCGATTGCGTGCGACAAATTCCCAGGGACATTTGCCGCAAAATGGAAATATTCGGGAAACCCGACGAAAGTGCGGCGTTCGGACCCTTAGTAAATGAGCCCCAGTATATTTGATGACGATGATTGATTTTTCTGTGGCTGAATATTATACAGGACCTTCAAGATATTTCTGGATCATGTAGTAAATGCTAATAATCAGGTCTGTAAACAAGTATTGCTGTATAATCCTGTCTAATCAGTAAGAATACCTTTGCACTGATACAATTCTTCACAGTGCCCTCATAAGGGAATCAGTCTTTTACTGACCTCTTGTGGCCAAAAAATAATATGTAAGTTCAAGAAAGAATAAACTCGTTTACTTATTGCACATTTTTTTCACAATTTTATTTTGAGTTGGTTAATAAGTTAACATTTCTCGATGTATCTAAAGTAACATCTGTCATCATTATTATTATTACTGCATCTCTGAGGTCGGTTTGGGACACATTTAATCCGGTAGGTATAAAAAAAATGGAGTTTGTCTGGAGCACTCCTCTGGCCGATTCCGCCCGAGAAAGGACTTCTTCTCAATATGAAAGGTAAGTTTGATCAAACAGGGTTCGTGTAGAAACCAAGGATGATTTTATTTGATAAAAATATATACGGTAAATGCTTAAAAAAGTAACCAAAAAGTCCTTTAGCAGCTTGTTTCAAGGCTAAACATGTCTCTTTTGTTCAAGCTTATAAAGGATATAATGTATACGGTGAGGAAGACGCTCTTATAGCGTTAATTGGCCCCAGACGTGGAAATATTATTTGTTTTGATCGTGGATAGTGATTCATAAGAGGAAAAGATTGGCCCAAAATTGGGTCATTTTTCAATACGTGTCAGTTTTTTCAATTACTTTTCTGATCGCATTATGTTGATTTTTGTATGAAGTGATGAGGTTATATTTGAAAGACACATCGTGCGCGGCTTCTTGTCCGTTAACCTAAATCTTTGTTCTATCCACTAAAGAGCCAAGGTCATCATACATCAAGCTTTAGTGACCTAGTACTCCAAGATCTTATACCACTTGGGGAACAACCAATTTCAAACATAATGGGGCACATTTACTTACCCGATCCTGTCGCGATCCCTGATCCGGACTGTCTGACGAGGATGAAGTCCAGCGCAATTCACTAAGAGCGTGCTCCCGATATTCTGCATGTGTCGCTTCCCCGCTCAGGTCCCCGGAGTTCACTTTCTTCTTCCCGGTGCATGTAAGTGCATTGTCCGTGTATAATGCGCTGTGCGGGAGTCACTAAGATCCTGCACCCGATATGCTGCATGTGTCGCTTCCCCACTCAGGTCCCCGGAGTTCACCTTCTTCTTCCTGGTGCTTGTAAGTGCATTGTCCGTGTATAATGCGCTGTGCGGGGAGTCACTAAGATCCTGCGCCCGATATCCTGCATGTGTCGCTTCC
>WNYA01000211.1:82865-218556 GCA_019512145.1 Engystomops pustulosus | reverse complement strand
ACAGAAGTTAACGGACATGGGAGTTGTGTGACAGGAGCTCCATAGAAGTTACGGACATGGCGAGTTAGTGTGATAGGAGCTCCACTAGAAGTTACGGACATGGCGAGTTTGGTGGACAGGAGCTCCACCCGCAGTACGAACATGGGGACTCATGTGCAGGAGCTCCACTAGAAATTACGGACATGGGGAGTTGTGTGACAGGAGCTCCACTAAAGTTAGGACCTGGGGTTGTGTGACAGGAGCTCACCTGCGTTTGTTACGGACATGGGGAGTTATGTGACAGGAGCTCCACTAGAAGTTACGGACATGGGGAGTTGTGTGACAGGAGCTCCACTAGAAGTTACGGACATGGGGAGTTGTGTGACAGGAGCTCCACTAGAAGTTACGGACATGGGGAGTTGTGTGACAGAAGCTTCACCTGCGTTTGTTACGGACATGGGAGTGATAATCCATTCACAACATTTTGTTTGGGTTCATTTTGATCATGACCTTGGATTGATGGTCGTGTTATGACGCCGGGAGGGTGAGAACATTCCTGTCTCACCAGTTTCTTATTGTCACTTGAGCAGATCATTATTTTTTTGCAGTTTATTTTACTTTTATCAGAGAGAAGTGAGAAAGTGCAAAAGTCAGGAAGGTGCCTATTCCCCGGGCAAACATTCAGCAGATTCCCATAGTATCAGCGTCTCTTCTTATCCGGGAGGCTGAAGAGGAGGCTATAGTCAATCATTGCACAATAGCAGTGCTACAGTTATCCGTTACAGCGCCCCTGCTGTCATTTTAGAGGGAAAATTGAGCAGGGTCTTATGCTGAGCTGTAGAGCGGGGCGGTGCTTGGAGAGCCACCTGTTATCCGTTCCACATGGTTGGTGATATAAGTACAATTTCATCAGAGTGCCCCCTCCTCACAGACATATACATAATGAAACGTCCATTACTGACTGCAGGACTCCCGTCTCTCTCTTCAGAGGAGCGAAGGTAGCATTTAGTAAGTTCGAAGACAGGGCTGCTGAAAGACGGATCATTGAAGGTTTATCAGCCAAATTGCTCAGCAGATTCTCCTCGGCTTATCCAGACCCCTGTGGAGCCTTAAACCTATCACTGCACGGCTCTCATCAACTTGTAAAGGAGATGTCTAAGATTATTCGAGGTCTTCTGCCTCCTTTCCCAAAGCATGGATGGCGCCAGCCCATGGCTGGGATCAGGTACTGCAGTCCCCGATAGATGGATGACACGGAGATGAAGACGCTTCGCCCTGTAATTTACCGGAGCGAGGTTTCCCTTTACTCGCTGCTAACATTCTTTCTCCGGTGTTTGTCAGGAAACATTGGGTCGATGTGAGGGCTTTGATCATGGGCAGCAATTTCACACCTGACTGGACGGCACGAGCAAACACAACTGGACTCACAGCCCGACACGAGCACCCCAACCCCGGGTACTGAACAAAGCAACACACGCTACAGGAGACATCACTACCACATAGACTGCAACATAAAATACTACAACAACGAGACCGAAGATGTGACATCCACAGTCTCATGGGTCCATCAGCGCCCGCAAGCTCCTCCATACATTTAGTGTCTGACCACCGGATCTATACAAAAGTGCTCCAGTCACCTCCAGAGCAGCAACACACAACCCACAAACAGCAGAGACTACTGTATTTTGGACTATAAACGCACAAAAAAATCCTTTGATTTTCTACAGAGTCAAAGGTGCGCCTATAGTCCAGTGCGCCTTAGAAACCGTATTACAGACTACAGCGTGCCTTGAACAGTGCACAGGTCTGCCCCTGCTGTATTCATCCTTTAATCATGTGCTCTTATATGTGAACCAGATGTTTTAGCAGGAATTTAATTGATGGTGCCCTTATAATCCGGAGCGCATTATAGTCTGAAAAATATGGTACATCCCATTATATCCCCAATAACAAAATACTGTAGGGAAGGGGCCTGATATACTGGATACACACCTGACCCCGGTCAATATAATAGTGGAAGAGCCTATAGGGACACATATCACCGACCCGAGGTCACTATAACAGAGCGGGAGGAGCTATATATGGCAATACACACCTGACCCCAGGTAACTATAATACGGGAGAAGCCTGATATATTGGATACACACCTGACTCCCGGGTCACTATAATATATTGGGGGGAGCGATTATGACAACACCGACTCGGGGCCATAATATAATAAGGGAGGAGCCCGATATATGGACCCACAACCTGACTCCGGGTCATTAATATAATAGAGGAGGAGCCCTGATTACTGGACACACACCTGACCCGGGGTCACTATAATTATAAGGGAGGAGCCTGTACTGGCCACACACTGACCCGGTCACTATCATTTATAGGGAGGAGGCTGATAACTGGACCACACACTGACCCCGGGTACTATAATATTAAGGGGGGAGGAGCATGATATGGAACACCCTGACCCCGGCGTCCACCTATTAATATATAGGGGGAGCCTGTATAGTGGACACAAACCTGACCCCGGGTCACTATAATTAAATAGAGGAGCCTGATTACGGCACACCTGACCCCGGGTTCATATATAAGGGGGAGCCTGATACTGGAAACACCTGACCCCGGGTCACTTAATATATAAGGGAGGAGCCTGATATACTGGACAAACACCTGACCCTGGGTCACTATAATATAATAAGGGAGGGCTGATTACTGGACACACACTGCCACGGGTTCTTAAATAATAAGGGAGGAGCTGATATACTGGAAACACCTGACACCCGGGGTCACTATAATATAATAAGGGAGGAGCCTGATAAGGACCAACACCTGACCCGGGCACTTAAATATAATAAGGGGAGCCTGATATACTGGCACACACATGACCCGCGGTACTAATATATAATAGGGAGGAGCCGAGTACTGGAAAACACCTGCCCGGGTCACTATAATATAATAAGGAAGGAGCGAATACGGACAAACACCGACCCGGGTCACTATAATATAATAAGGGAGGAGGACTGATATACTGGACAAACACCTGACTCCCGGGTCATTATTAATAATAGAGGGAGGAGCCTGATATACTGGACACACACTGACCGGGTCACTTATAATATAATACGGAGGGCCTGATATACTGGACACCACACTGACTTCCGAATCATTATAATATATTAGGGGAGGAGCCTGAATACTGGACAAACACCTGACTCCTGGGTCTTATAATATTTAGGGGAGGAGCTGTATACTGAACACACACCTGACCCGGCGGTCGATAAATATAATAAGGGAGGGAGCCTGGCTATTACTGGAAAACAGTGACCCCGGGTCACTATAATAAATATGGGGGAGCCTGATATATGGAGCCTTGAGAAAGGAATTAATGTACCACTACTAATTCCACGTTTGCCAGTCCATAAATTCCAAGTATTGCATGCTACAGTGGTGATGGTTAGGACTGCTCTCTATCCAATTGCAGCCCTACCCAATACTCTACATTCATTGTCCAGGTCTTATCTTTTACATGCATACTCTGTAATAACTTTTTAATATCCTTAAATGTGATTTATTTGATTGTACTTATGTTGTCTACATTACCTATCTATGCCCTAGATCTAACGCCACTACCTGTGATGCTGAGGGGTTCTATCGGCCTGTGCTGAGAAGACTCCGCCGCGTCCATCCGAACCCAGTTGTCTTCGGGGGGTCCGTCTCTGGGATCTCACGCTGCGTGACCGACGGAATCCTCATACCAGTCTTCCCCGTTTTTTACTGTTGTCAGTATTTCTATGTACGAGCATATGTATGTCCGGGTACAGGCAACACCCAAATACGAACGTGCAGGATCAGGACCAGTCATGTGATTCAGGTCACATGATCTAACTAGATCCGCCTACATCGGGACGTGCTAGATGGACTTTCACAAGAAATAAGACAAACATGCACCGGCGAAGCGCGGTGTACCCTGGCAGCAATTGCAGCGCCAATCGGATATTAGAAATGGCCAACTCTTTTATATTATTGTCACATTTTTCTGTGGGTGGGCGGCAAACGGAAGTGGGGGGAAAAAGGGGAGGTACCTCTAATTGTACTGGGCTTTAAAGTAGGCAAACTTATGGCGTTTAATGTAGCCCAGGTGACAAGGACAGGGGCTATGTCCGAAAGCGTAGGCCTACTCTGTCTATTGAGGGGATCAATGCGAAATTTGCGACATAGGCTCTAAATAAAAGCTGTGGTGTGTTGGAGCCTGGCATGGACCTGTGAATATTCAGTCTTTTGACATTGTGGTGCCCCAGCAGAAGGGTGGCCCGTGCCGGATCGACACCGAAGGGGGCAGTGAGTGGCATATCCGTTTGTTCATTGACAGTAACTGGGATACACCCCTGACTTCCCGGGTCATTATAATAGGGGAGGAGCCCTGATAACTGGGACACACACACCTGACCCCGGGAGCGTAAGTATTAATATAATATAATAGGTAGGAGCCATGAAGACGGAAACGTACCTGGACTCAGGGTTCACTATAAGATAATAAAGAGGAGCCTATATACTGCGACAAACACCTGACCAGGTCACTATAATATAATAGGGAGGAGCCTGCTTATGCTGGACAACACACACTGATCCGGGATCACTATATATAATCGGAGAGGAGCCGACAGGCTGATATACTGGGAGCACTATAATAAAATAGGAGGAGCCGGATATGGATACACACCTGCGCCGGATACTATGAATAAATGGGGGAGCCTGGAGATATGGAACACACCTGACCCCGGATATCACAAGATAACTAAGGGGACGGAGCCTGATATATGGGGATCACCTGATCCCGGGTCACTATAATAGGGAGAGCCCGAGCCGCTATGGACAAGCAACCTGACTTCGGGTCCAGTAATACTAATATGAGGAGGAGCCTGCTATACTGGATACACACCTGAAATCAGGGTACTATAATTAATAGGGGGAGGCGCCGTATACTGGACACACATCCGGACCCCGGATATAATATAATATAAAAGGAGGAGGAGCCTGATATATAAACTGATACACACTGATTTCCGGGTGGTATTGTAATATAAAAGGGAGGAGCGCTGATAATTGGACACGTGGACAGGTTTACCAATGTTGGATGTATTGATATTTTCAAAGAAATTTGAACAGTTTGGAACCTGGCTTGGACCCATCGGATTATTTTACTTGTTGTTTTCCTTCTCAACACAGGGGGTGTCCCTTGCAGGCTCTGTGTACAATCAAAAATACGGCTGAGGGAGCTTGGATTTTTGCTCTTTTCCTATACTGGACAACGCACCTGACCCGGGTAAATATATACCCTGATATACTGGAAAGTTCCTGACTCCAGGGTCACTAAAATATAATATGAGGAGGATCCTGTATATTAGACAAACAACATCCCCGGGTCACATGATATAGTAGGGGAGGAGCCTGATATAACTGGACACGCAACTGACCCGGGTCACTATAAATAATAGGGAGGAGCCTGAGGGAGCTGATTATACTGGACACACGTGACCGGGTCCATGATCATAATATGCAGGAGCCTGAATACTGGATACCACACTGACACCGGGTCACTATGATAGGGAGGAGCCACCGATTATTTGGATAAGACCTGACTCCGGGGTCACTATAAATAATTGAGCGGAGCCTGATATACGGGACACGCACTGATCCCCGGGTCACGGTACTATAATATATATATGAGGAGCTGATTATACGGATACACACCTGACCCGGAGTGTCACTATAAAGACGGGAGCATCTGATATGACTGGAGCACGCAATGACCCGGGTCCACTATGACTTATGTAGGGAGGGAAGCCTGATATACTGGATACACACACTGACCCGGGTCGCTAAATCATAATATAATAGAGGAGGAGCGGATTATATTACTGGCAAGTTCACTGATTCCGGGGGTCACTTAACATACAGTGAGGAGGGCCCTGACTATTATGGACAAAACAAACTAAGGGTCATTCATTGATACTAGGATCGGGAGGAGCCTATATCTGGACCGCCACTGACCGCCGGGTCACTTGATATAGTAGGGAGAGAAGCCAGATATATGGACCACACACCTGACTCCGGGTCACTAAATTAGTATGTAGGGGAGGCAGCCTGATTACTGGATACACACCTGTGACATACGGTCACTATAAATAACTCTGAGGAGGCAGCCTGATGATTACTGGAACGCACCTGACCCGGGTCACGTATAATATAATATAAGTAGGGGGGAGCCTGATATACTGGACACCAACGTTGACCCGGGGCACTATGAAATAATATGAGAGCCTTGTATACGGATACACACCTGACCCCGGGTACTTATACTAGGAGGAGTCTCCGTATTACTGGATAAGCACTGACTCCCGGGGGTCACTAATAATATAATAGGGGAGTAGCCGCCGATATACTGGAACACACCTGACCCCGGGGTCCTGATAAATAATATAGAGGAGCTCGAATAGACTGGACAACACCTGCCTGAGGTCACTAATATAATAGAGGAGGAGCCTGATATACTGGACACGCACCTGAACGGGGTCATATGATATAGTAGGGGGAGGCCTGAAGTACTGGATTACACCACTGACCCCGGGTCACTCTATAAACAGGAGGAGCCCCGTATCTGAAATAAGCAACTCTGGACTCGGGGTCACTATAAATATAAATATGAGGAGGGAGCCTACTACTGGACACGACCGGACCCAGGGCACTATGAGAAGAGGGGAGGAGCGCTGTCGAGCATATACTGGATACACCACAGACCCGGTCCACTATAATATATAATATAATCGAGGAGGAGCCGATATACTGACAAGTTCCTGAATCCGGGGTCACTATAATATATATAGTGAGGAGGCCCCTTGTTTTTTAGTAAACTGGACAAACAACTACTCGGGGGTCACTATGATATAGTAGGGGAGAGCTGACTACTGACACGCCCCGACCCCAGGGTCACTATGATATAGTAGGGAGGAGCAGATATACTGGACACAACCTGACTCCGGGTCACTATGATATAGTAGGGGAGGAGCCGATTACTGGGATTACACACCTGACCCCGGGGTTCACTATAATCATTAAATGGGAGCCTGGATATACTGGACACGCACCTGACACACGGGTCACTATAATATGATAATATAATAGGGGCGGAGCCTGTATTACTGGACACACGTGACCCCGGGTCACTATAATATAATATGAGGAGCCTGATATACTGGATACACAAGCCCGGGTTCACTATAAAGGGAGGGCAGTCCCGTTAATATATGGATAAGCATGAATGGTGTACATTAATATAATAGGGGAGGAGCCTGAATACGAGGCACACACCGAACCCGGGGTCACTATAATATATATGAGGAGACTGATAACTGGCAAACACCTTGACCTGGGTACTCATAATCTATAGAGGCAGGAGCCTGATATACTGGAACCGCACATCCTGACCCCGGGTCCTCTGATTATGTAGGGGAGGAGGAGCTGAATACTGGATACACACCTGACCCGGGTCACTATAATAAGGAGGAGCCCCGATATACTGGATAAGCACCTGACTCCGGGGTCACTATAATATAATATGAGGAGGAGCGCTTGATATCCTGGACACGCACCTGACCCCGGGTCACTATGATATAGTAGGGGAGGGCCGATAACTGGTACACAACTGACCCCGGGTCGACTATAATATAATAAATAGAGGAGGACCTGATAACGGGACAAGTTCCTGACTCCGGGGGTCACTATAATATAATATGAGGAGGCCTGAATATACAGGACAAACAACTAACTCGGGTCACATATGATTATAGTAGGGGGAGGAGCACTGATTATATGGACACAGACCTGACCCCGGGTCACTATGAATAGTAGGGGGAGGAGCCAGATATACTGGACACACACCTGGACTCACGGGGTCACTATGATATATAGTAGGGGAGGACTGAGTATACTGGATACAACACTTGACCCGGCGGTCCACTATAATATAATATGAGGAGGCTATATATCTGGACAAACACTGACCCCTGGGTCACTATAATAAATAGAGGAGGGAGCCTGATATACTGGCACCACACCTGATCCCGGGGTCACATAGGCATATAGTAGGGAGAGCCTGATATTTACTGGACACGTCCTGACTCCCGGGGGTCACCTATATATATAGGGAGGAGCCTGATATACTGGACACACATGCCCCGGGTCACTATAATTTAATGGGGAGGAGCCTGATTACTGGCACACACCCTGGATTGGGGTTACTATAAGACCTGTTCCCCGAAAATAAGACAGTGTCTCTATATATTTTGCTCCTAATGAGGAACTAGGCGTCTTATTTCAGGGATGTCTATTTTTCCATGACAGAGAATTACATCTTATTGGTCTGAACAAAAAAATCAACTTCTCTAACATCCTAGGACTCTCCAAACTCTGACTTTCATGGTTTGTATTTCTGTAGCACATATGTATTATTAGAATCATGGGCCCACAATCATACATGGTTAGTAAAAGCACTTCGTTAAATGACCTTCTTATCTGGAGATGCTGGTATCACATTTGTAGCACAGCATCAGTGATTATACTTCCATGACATTCTTCCATGTCACAACCTTGCAGCATCTAAAAGATTCCTAATACTAAGTGTAGAATTGGGGGGAGCTCCTGCACATGACTGCGCTAGGTCTTATTTTCAGGGGAAGCTTATATTTCTAAAGGCCCAGAACAAACTTGTACAGGTCTGATTTGGGGGATGTCGCTTATTTAGGGGAACAAGGGTTATAATAGGGGAGGAGCACCGTGAATTGGACACACACTGACTCCCGGTCGTCATATATATAGGGGAGGAAGCCTGTATATGGACCACACACCTGACACCGGGTTGGTTATGTTAATAGGGGACGGAGCCTGAAGTACTGGACACACACAGACGCCCGGGTTCTCAGTTATGTAATAGGTGCTTGCGTCTGGCTTCTTGCGGTCAGGGTTTCATTAGGCTATCAGGATTATCTGCAGAGATGCTTGGGGATCTGCAGGGATTGGGAGAGTGAGGAGCTGCACATGTGCTGACACTGAAGAAGAGACAGGCTGGGGATTCATAGGAGGGGGGTAAGCAAAGCCGTCAAATCATGGATTAATGGGCATGCTTCCGCACATTTCCTTCCCTGATTAGGGACTAAGGTTTCCCGGGGCGAACTGTCTGTAATTGATAATAATGACTTCGAGCAGAGCCCAGGTGAAGCCCCCTCTATAATACATGTAACAGCAGCACCAGGACCCGTTGTCAACAGCTTCATACCCACATAAGCCTCCCCCCTCCGTACCTCAACCATAAGGAAATAGCCGGCATCGGGATAGACGAGTGCACCAGGAAGACGGAGCCGCACCAAAGAGCCTGGTCCATAAACACACACCCCAAAGGAACCGCCACCCCCCTGTTGTGTTTAAAGATAGTTTTCCACAAAGTCCCATGTTGGAGTTGAATAAACACAGATGTTGTCCTCGGATCAACCACCGCTTCATGCAGTGATATTCATTAAAGAAAAACAAATAGGTTTTTGCACATAGGTGCTTCGGGTGTTACTGAAGGTCCCACATCTCACCTGTGATAAAGAATGCTGAACCGGGGTGGTCAGAATACGACGTGTGACCTATCTGGCCAGGAGTACGGGAGGTGGGGTATCCAAGGACATATTATCTTGTTAGAGGGTTAACTGGCTAATTCTCTACCCAGAGAAACTGCCCACCCCTCTTCAACACCGACCCGAAAGGGCTTGGCAACCATTGGCAAATGAGGTTTAATATGGAAGAATGCAAGGTTCTGACATACGGGGAAGTAAATCTGGGAGGAGTCCATTATTGCGAAGGACCTGGGTTGACTAGTAGATCATAGATTAATAACAGCACAATGTCAACAGCTGCCTCTAAGGCAGCAAAGATCTGTCATGATTCAGAGGTCCATGGACTCTTCGGGATAGGGATGTAATATTACACTGTACTGTGCATGGTCGGCCTTCACCTGGAATATTGCCGTCCAGTTCAGGGCACCCGGTCCATAAAAAAGGAACACCCGGGCATGAGAGGGTTCACAAACAAGAGGCACCAAAAATGATAAGGGGAATGGGGGGGGTCTCAGTTTATGAGGAAAGATTAAAACAACTGATTGATTTAGTCTGGAAAAGAGAAGACTAGAGGGGGACATGATTGATTTATATAATATATGAATGGGTCCAAAAAGATGGATTGAAAGTTGTTCCAGATTAAATCAAATGACGAGGGGCGGGAGTTGAGTTGGTTTTATCATCGAGGCGACACAATGGTTTTTACTATGAGAACTGTCAATCTGTGGAATCGCAGAGCTCAGGCAGCAGAGGACAGCAGAGGGCTCGGCGCGGAGCCAGCAGCGACAGCAGAGGGTCCAGTACGCGGAGACAGCAGGGACAGCAGAGGGCTACAGTCGCGGGCACAGCAGAGACAGCAGAGGGCTCAGGCGGCGGAGAACACCAGCAGCGACAGCAGGAGAGTAAAGGCGCGGAGCCCACAGCGACAGCAGAGGGCTCAGTCGCGGAAGCCCAGCAGCGAACAGCAGAGGGGTCCTAGTCGAGGAGCACAGCCAGCGAACAGACAGAGAGCTCAGGCGCGGAGCACCCCAGCCCAGCGACAGCAGAGGGTAAGGCGCGGAGACAGCCAGGGACGAAGCGGGCTCAGTGGGAGCCAGCAGGGACAGCAGAGGGCTCAGGCGCGGAGAGCAAGAAGCGACAGCAGAGGGACGTCAGGTCGGAGCCCAGCAGCGAAGCAGAGGGTACAGGCGCGGAGGACTAGCCGCAGCACGCAAGAGGGTAAGGAGGAAACAGCAGGGACAAGCAGAGGGGCTCAGTTCGCGGAGGGAGCACAGCAGGACAGCAGAGAGGGCTCAGGCGCGGAGCCAGCACGACAGAAGAGGTCAGGTGCGGAGCCCGCAGCGACGCAGAGGGCCATCGGGCGCGGAGCCTCAAGCAGCGGACAGCACGAGGGCTCAGCGAGGAGGCCCACAGCAGCGACAGCAAGAGGGCTCAGGGGAGACACAGACAGCAATGGCAGAGGGCTCAGGCGCGGGAGCACAGCAGCGACCAGAGACGTTGTAAAAAGATGCAAATTCTAGAAATCACAAACTTGGAACAATTTCGTGCTATGGATGATAAAGGTCACCCCTTTTGCCTTCATTGGGACAACGAATGGTTTCAGACTCCTCGAGAGCAGAAAGTTATACAAATCAGTGACACTGGGAACACGGTCCTTTTTTGTGAGGGTTTTTGTGGTAAAGGCTCGGTTCATCTCCAGTGTCTTGTACAATAATCTCATTTACATTTATATTCGAGATTAGAACTTTACAAAGTTATACAAATAAGATATAAAATCATAAATAATAATCACCATAGGAGGATACATAGAGGGCACATTTACAGATATAAGCAAAACCTGCATGTGTGGCTTTGCCGGTTGTGATGATACAGGGGGTCGCCAGAGTTTATCCCCCCCAGGGTGCAACACCCCCCCCTCCTTCCGCTCCCCCCCAGGGTTTGCACCCCCCCCTCTCCCCACTCAGGGGGTTGCCATCCCCCCTCCCCCCCCCCTCAGGGTGCATCCCCCCTCAGCGCCCTCCATATGCATACTGGGGGTAAACCTGAGGAGCTACAACACAGTAAGGAATATTCAGCGTCTGGATGTTTGGGTGGGAAGAGGACCACAGTTGAACGGTTTGAAGCTCACGCTCTCATCTCCGCAGGAGCAATTATGAGGCGCCCCAATGAGTAAAGCTCCGCCTCCACGCATGGACCATATCCCGGGGTGACGTTTGGACCTGGATGGGCGGCCATAAATTCTATCCTGAGACTGAAATGGAACACGTAACATAAATCTGCCGCTTTGTACGTGGAGCCTCCGCCGCTCCGGAAAATGAACATTTATTTGAGGTAAATATGGAGTGGAGTTTGCGGGATGTAATCAGTCACTTTCAATTAACGCGCGTGATGGCGGCGGCGGAGAATAAATCAGTGCGGCGGCAGCGGCGGCCTCATAATGGAGGCTATTAGCGCAGTCAATAGACTCCCTGCAGTCGTGCTGCTGCGGCTGACAAGTGAGCCTCCTATTACGGGTGCGATCTTATCTGCCGCCATTATTACACGCCGGGCAGGGGAGGGTTCGTTCCACGCCATAATGTGATTTTGATATTGTGGGTATTGTTTAGTGACAACATATGTCACTAGGCAAATGTTTGCTCTTGTAGCTTCACTTGAACTAACTTGTTCCTGGCAGAAGCTGCCGCACACCGGATCCATGTACTACAAACGGGTACAGAGCGCTGGGCAAGGCACACCGGGCGCAGAGAGCGGCGGGGGGATGTAACAGGAACAGAGACGCGTCGGAGGTTCATGTGGGGGTGGGAATTAGGAACCCACGGCGAACAGAGGCGGTGGGGGCCAGGCACACAGAACGGGGATCAGCAGGGCAAAGTGGGCAGCGATGGTGGAAGGGGCACACAAACGGGTGGCCCACTGTGGCGCCACCCGAGCGGTGGCGGGGCAGGGAACACAGAAGGGGGACACAGAGGCAAAGGAGCGATGGTGGCAGGGCACACAAACGGGGGCCCACCTGTGGCAGAGAGCGGTGGCGGGGCCGGGCACACAGAACGGGGGCACACCTGTGGCAGAGAGCGGCGGTGGGCTGAGCCGAGCAACCAGACACAGAGAATGGCGGTGGGCGGGCACACAGAACGGGGGCACAGCAGGTGTACATAGCGGCGGTGGATAAGCACATAGAATGGGGGCACACCAGGCGAAGGAGGCGAGCGGCGGCGGCGGGCCACGAAGGAGCGGTGGTTGATGGGGCTGGCACGGCATCTCATGTATACCATATATCTATAACATCACAATAGGAGGAGGCCGTGTTAATGTATCGCATGACCACCCCCCATCTATCTTACATCACACACAGGGGAGACCGGTATAGCATCCCCCCTATCTATTATAACATCAACACAAGAGGAGGAAGGCTTTGTGTATATCATGTGCACCCCCCCTTTACTATATATTATAATAAATCCTAAAACAACAGTGAGGAGGTGTGTATATCATGCCCCCCCATATCATACTAACATCACACACAGGAGGAGGCTGTGTGTAGATCATGCCCCCCCCCCTCTTATATAATAACATCACACACAGGAGGAGGTGTGTATATAATGCCCCCCCTATAATAATATATAAATCACACACAGGGGAGGCTGTGTATATCATCGCCCCCCCCCCTATATATATAACACACACACAGGAGGAGGCTGGTATATCCATGCCCCCCCCCTTATATATAAACATCACAACACATGAGGAGGCGTGTATATTCATTGCCCCCCCTATATATATAACCATCAACCAAAGGAGGAGGCTTGTGATATTCCATGACCCCCTCCTATATATATAAATCACACACAGGAGGAGGCTGGATATCATGCCCCACCATATATATATTATACATCATACACAGAGGAGGCTGTGTATATATGCCCCCCCCCTATATATATTAAACATCACCACAGGAGGAGGATTGTATATCATGCCCCCAACCCCCTATGTTATATAACATCACACACAGGAGGACGGATGTGTATATTTATGCCCCCCAATTAGTATATTAAATCACACACAGGAGGAGGCTGTGTATAGCATGTCCCCCCCTATATATATATAAACATCACACAGGGAGGTGGAGGAGGGCTGTGTATATCATTGACCCCCCCCCTATGGTATAAACTTCACACACAGGAGGAGGCTGTGTATATTCATGCCCCCCCCCCTATATTATATAGATACACATCACAACAGGACGGAGGCTGTTGTATTATCATGCCCCCCCCTATATATATATAAATCAAACACACACGGAGGAGGATGTGTATATTATGCCACCCCCACTTATATTATATACTATAACAGACACACAGAGGAGGAGGCTGTGTATATCATGCCCCCCCCCTTATATATAAACATCACCACAGGAGGAGGGAGTTGTATCTCCTGCCCACCCCCCCTTATAATATAAAATCACAACCAGGAGGAGGCGGTGTATATTATGACCCCCCCTATTTATATAAACATTCACCACCGGAGGGAGGCGTGTATATCCTGCCCCCCCGAATATATCAATAACATCACACACAGGCGGAGGATTTGTATATCATGTCCCCCCTATAGAGAAAAAATCACCACAGGAGGCTGTATATCACGCCCCCTCCCCCTTATTACTCCCCCTTTCCCTCTTACCCCCCACTCCCCCACATTATAGATATACATCACACACAGGAGGAGGCACCCGTTGTTGTTATTGCTATAGCATTGCCCCCCCCCACACCCCTTATATCTATATATATAACATCACACCACAGGAGGAGGATGGGTGTTGTAATCATGCCCCCCCTATATATAGAGATATTATTATTAACATCACACACAGAGGAAGGGGCTGTGTATATAATCAGCCCCCCCCCCCTATATATATATATATAACATCACACACAGGAGGAGCTGGGTATATATGGCCCCCCCACCCTATATATATATAACATCACAAAGAGGAGGAGGCGTGTATATCATGCCCCCCCCCTCCCCCTCTACTATAACATCACACACAGGAGGAGGCTGTGTATATCATGCCACCCCCCCCCTATATAGATCACCTCACACACAGGAGGGAGCTGTGGTAGATCATGCCCCCCCCTATATATATTATATATATATAACATCACACACAGGAGGGGCTGTGTATATCATGCCCCCCACGCTATATATATAAAATCACACACAGGAGGAGTGTGTATATCATGCCCCCCCCCAATATATCTAATATAGCATCACACACAGGAGGAGGCAGTTGGTGTTCGTATATACCCCCCCCTATATATATAACATCACACACAGGAGGAGGCTGTGGAGGCTGTGTATATCATGTCCCCCCTATTATCTATATATAACACACACAGAGGAGGAGCGCGTTGTATATCTGCCCCCCCCCCTCATATTATACCATCACACCAGGAGGAGGCTGTGTATTTCATGTCCCCCCCCCTAATATATAAAATCACACCACAGGGGAGGCTTTGTATATCATGCCCCCCCCTCATATATATAACATCACACACAGGAGAAGGCTGTGCTAATCATGCCCCCCCCTTATATATATATAACATAACACACAGGAGGAGGTTGTGTTGATATCATGGCCCCCCCCTATATATATATAAACATCAAACAGGAGGAGGCGTGTATATCATGCCCCCCCTAATATATAGAACATTCACAAACGGAGGGAGGTGTGTATATCATGTCCCCACTATAATATATACTCCACACACAGGAGGCGGTGCTGTGTATATATGCCCCCCCATATATATATATCACATCACAAAGGAGGAGGCTTGTTGTATATCATGCCCCCCTATATATATGATAACATCACACACAGGAGGAGGCTGGTTGTATATCAAGCCCCCCCCTCCCTATAATATAGAACATCACACACAGGGGAGGTGTGTTATCATGGTCCCCCCTTATATATATAAAATCACACACAGGAGGAGGATGTGTAATATCATGTCCCCACCTAATAGTATATAACATCAACACGGAGGAGGAGTGTATATCATGCCCCCCCCTATATTATATATATAGCATCTACACACAGGAGGAGGCGTGTATATCAGCCCCCCCCCACACCTGCCTATAGATCTAACATCACACAGAGGAGGCTGGTATTATGCCCCCACCTAAATATATAACATCACACAAGGAGGAAGGGGGGCTGTGTATATCATGCCCACCACTATAATATCTATAAAATCAACACAAGGACGGGTGTGTTATATATGCCCCCCTATTTATATATATAACATCAAAAAGAGGAAGAGGCTGTGTATATCATGCCCACCCCCTATATATATATAACATCACAACACAGGAGGAGGCTTGTGTATATCATGCACCCCCCCCTTCCCACTAATAATAACCATCCACGAGGAGAGGCTGTGATATCATGCCCCCGCCTATATATATAAAATCAACACAGGAGGAGGATGGTTAGATCATGCCCCACCCCCCTATATAGAGAACATCACACAAAGGAGGACGGTGTATATCAGCCCCCCCCCCCTATAGATATTAACATACACAGGAGGAGGATGGGTATATCATGCCCCCCCCCCTATATCTATAACATTCCACAAACAGGAGGAGGCTGGTAATCATGCCCCCCCCTATATATATACATCACACAGGAGAGGGGCTGTGTTATCAGCCCCCCATATATATATATAACATCACACCACAGGAGGCGGTGTATATCATTGCCCCCCATATATATATAAACATACACACAGGAGAAGGCGTGTATATATGCCCCACACACTATATATAATAACCTCACAACAGGCGGAGGATGTGATATCATGCCCCCCCCCCTATTAGATATATAACACATAACAAACAGGAGGAGGCTGTTGTAAATCAGCCCCCCCTATATAATAGAACATCACAAGAGGAGGCTGCCTGTGTATAATCAGCCCCCCCTATTAGTACTAATATAGATAACATCACACACAGGCGGAGCTGGTATATCTGCCCCCCCCCTCATATATATATCTATAGAAACATCACACAGGAGGGATAGGAGCTTGTGTAGTCATGTCCCAACCATATACTATATATAACATCACCCAGGAGGCGGCTGTGTATATCAGCCCCCCCCTATAGATATATATAGCAATCACACCGGACGGAAGATGTGTATAAATCATGCCCCCCCCTATATATATAGAGATAACATATATAGAATATGCATAGAGATATAGATATATATATAATAGATCTAGATAGATATTCAGAGCACACAAGGAGGAGGCGTGATATCATGCCCCCCACACTATGATATATAAATCACAAGAGGAGAGGCTGTGTATATAAGCACCCCCCCCCATCCTATATTATATAACCATCACAAAAAGAGGGACTGTGTATATCATGGACACCCCCCTTATAATATATATCACATCACAAGAGGAAGAGCTGTGATATCATGCCCCCCCCTATATATATAACATCACACACAGGAGGCGGTGTGATATCATGCAAACCCCACTATATATAAAATCCACACAGGAGGAGGTGTGGTATATCAGCACCCCCATATATATATACATCACACACAGGAGGACGGCTTGTGTATATCATGCCACCCCCCCCCTGATATATACAACATCACACAAAGAGGAGGTGGTATATCATGTCCCCCCCTATATATATATAACATACCCACAGGAGGAGGGCTGTGTATATTATGCCCCCCCCCCCTATGATATAACATCACACAGAGGGGAGGGTTGATACATGCCCCCCGTTAATATATATAACCATCACCAAACAGGAGGAGGGGGTGTATCTCATGCCCCCCCCTTATTATAAATAACAAGAGGAGGAGGCTGGTATATCATGCCCCCCTATATATATAACATCACACCAGGAGGAGGCCTGTGTTATATCAGCCCCCCCCCCTATAGAACTAACATCACACACAGGAGGGAGGCTGAGTATATCATGCCCCCCCCCAATATATCATTATAACATCACAAACAGGAGGAAGGCTGTGTATATGACCCCCCCCCCTATAGATATAAATCCACCAAACAGGAGGGGGAGGCTGGTTATATCATGCCGCCCCCCCCATATATATTATATAACATCAACAGGAGGAGGGCTGTGTTCATGCCACCCCCCTATATATATAACATCACACACAGGGGGCTGGTTGTATATCATGCCCACCCCCTATAGATATAACATCACACACAGGAGGAGGCGGGTATATCATGCACCCCTAGTAATATTATATATATTACTCTATATACAAACATCACACACGGAGGCGGTGTATATCCTGCCCCCCCCTATATATATATAACATCCCACACAGGGAGGTGGCTTGTGAGATCATGCCCCCCCTCCCATATATATAAACATCACACAGAGGAGGGAGGCTTGTGTATATCATGCCCCCCCTAGATATACATCACAACAGGAGGAGGCTGTGTATATCATGCCCCCCTCCCGATATAATATATAACACACACAAGGAGGACGGCTTTGGTATATCATCGCACCCCCTATATATATAAACATCGCAAACAGGAAGGAGGATGTGTATATCATGCCCCCCCTATATAATATAACATCACACCAGGAGGGAGGTGTGTATATAATGCCCCCCCCCCTATATAATTAGATATAACATCACAACACAGGAGGAGGTGTGTGTATATCACGCCCCCCCCCTATATTATATTAACATCACAACAGGAGGAGGTGTGTATATCATGCCCACCATATATATAATCAACACAGCCACACAGGAGGGGGGGGGGGGGGGCTGTGTATATCATGTCCCCACTATATCTATATAAACATCACACACAGAGGAGGCTGTGTATATCCATGCCCCCCCTATAGATATATAAAGCACACACAGGAGGAGGCTAGTGTAATCATGCCCCCCCCAATATCATATATATATATATAGAATATATATATCTATTACATATATATATTATATATATAACATCACACACAAGGGGGTGTGTAATATCATGCCCCTCCCTATATATATTATTATAAAACACCACAGGAGGAGGCGTGATATCATGCCCCCCCTTATATATATGAACATCAACACATAGGCGGAGGCTGTGTATATCATGGTCCCCCACTATATATATATACCATCACCCACAGGGAGGAGGCTGGTCTATCATGCCCCCATATATATATAACATACACAGGAGAGGCTTTGGCTATCATGCCCCCCCCCAATATATATATATATATATATATTATATATATAAACAATCAAACCACAGGAGGAGGCGGTGTATATCATGCCCACCCACCAAATATATATCTCATATACTATATATATATATATATATATAGAATATATCTATATATATAACATCCCCAAAGGAGCTGGGTATATCATGCACCCCCTATATATAATTAACAGCACACATAGGGCGGAGGCTTGTGTATATCAGGCCCACCAATCATTATATATAACATCACACACAGGAGGAGGCTGGTCTATTCATGCCCCCCCCCCCATATATAGATAGAAACATCACACACCAGGCAGGCGGCGTGTAAGCAGCCCCACCACTATATATATATAAACAATCAAACACACAGGAGGAGGCTGTGTTAATATCATGACCCCCAGATCTATATATAACATAAACACAGGAGGAGGCTGTGTTATATCATGCCCCCCCACTATAGATATTATATATCTAAGAATATATATATATATTATATATATTAACCTCACACACAGGAGGAGGCTGTGTCTATCATGCACCGTCCTATATATATAACCACCACACCAAAGAGGAGGCTGTGTAATCATGCACCCATGATATATAACATCACACACAGGAGGAGGTGGGTGTATATCATGCCCCACGCCCTATATTATATAACATACACACGAGGGCGGAGGTGTGCTATATCATGCCCCCCCACCCCATCCCCCCCCCATATATAATATAACAGCACAACACAGGAGGAGCTTTGTATATCATGCCCCCCCCTATTCTATATAACATCAAAACAGGAGGAGGCTGTTTTGTGTATATCATGCACCCCCAAATAATATATATAAATACAACAGGAGGAGGCTGGTAATCATGCCCCCCCCCCTATATATATAACATCACACACAGGAGGAGGCGTGATATTATGCCACCCACCCCTATATAGATACATCAAAACAGGGAGGTGTGTATATCAGTGTCCCCCCCTATAGATATATTATAACATCACCACAGGAGGAAGGCCTGGTAATCATGCCCCCACCTGATATATCATAACAAATTCACACAAAGGAGGCGGCTGTGTATTAGATCTGCCCCCCCACCTATATTATATAATATATATAATAACATCATCACAGGAGGAGTTGGCTGTGTATACTATGCACGTCCTATATATATATATATATATATAACATCACACACAGGAGGAGGCTGTTGTATATCATGCCACCCAACTATATATATACATACCCCAAAGGGGGGGCTGTGATATCATGCCCCATACTATATATATAAAACAACACAGGAGGAGGCTGTGTATATCATTGCCCCCCCCACTTATATAGATAACATCACCACAGGAGGAGGATTGTGTATATATGACCACCCCCCCCCTATATATATACACTCAACACAGGCGGAGGGCTTGTGTTATTTGCCCCCCCTATATATAACATCACACAAGGGGAGGGTTGTCATATTCATGCCCCACCCTTCTATATATATAACAGCCACACACACAGGAGGAGGCTGTGTATATCATGCCCCCCCTAGCTTATATATAAACATCACCACAGGATGGGCTGTGATATCATGCCCCCCCCCTTCTATATTAACATCACACCACAGGAGGAGGCTGTGTATATCCTGCCACCCCCCCACTCTATTAATCTGACAGGAGCTCCACTAGAAGTTACGGACATGGGGAGTTGTGTGACAGAAGCTTCACCTGCGTTTGTTACGGACATGGGGAGCTGAATAATTCCATTCACGAACATTTTTGTCTTGCAGGTTCCTTGTGATCATTGACACTTGGATTGATGGATCGGGTGATGACGCCGCGGAGGCTGTGAGAACATTCCTGTCTCACCAGTTTCTTATTGTCACTTGTAGAAGATCTATTATTTTTTTGCAGTTTATTTTACTTTTTATCAGAGAGAAGTGAGAAAGTGCAAAGTCAGGAAGGTGCATATTCCCCGGGCAAACATTCAGCAGATTCCCATAGTCATCAAGCGTCTCTTCTTATCCGGGAGCTGCTGAAGAGGAGGCTATAGTCCAATCATTGCACAATATAAGCAGTGCTACAGTTATCAGTACAGCGCCCCCTGCTGTCATTTTAGAGGGAAAAATTGAGCAGGGTCTGTAATGCTGAGCTGTAGAGCGGGGCGGGTGCTTGGAGAGCACCTTGTTATCCGTTCCACATGGTTAGGTGATTATAAGACAATTTCATCAGAGCTGCCCCCTCCTCACAGACATATAACATAATGAGACGTCCATTACTGACTGCAGTGACTCCCCCGTCCTCTCTTCAGAGGAGCGAAGGCATTTAGTAAGTCTGAAGACAGGGCTGCTGACAAGACGGATCATTGAAGGTTTATCAGCCACATCTGCTCAGCAGATTCTCCTCGGCTTATCCCAGACCCCTGTGGAGCCCTTAACCTATCACTGCACGGCCTCATCAACTTAAAGGAGATGTCTAAGATTATTCAGAGGGTCTTCTGCCTCCTTTCCCAAAGCATGGATGGCGCCAGCCCATGGCTGGGATCAGGTACTGCAGTCCCCGATAGATGGATGACACGGAGATGAAGACGCTTCGCCCTCTGTATTTACCTGGAGCTGATGGTTTCCCTTTACTCGCTGCTAACATCTTTCTCCGGGTGTCAGGAAACATTTGGGTCGATGTGAGGAGCTTTGATCATTGGGCAGCAATTTCACACCTGACTGGACCGGCACTGAGCAAACACAACTGGACTCACAGCCAGGACACGAACACCCAACCCCCGGGTACTGAACAAAGCAACACCGCTACAGGAGACATCTACTACAACATAGACTGCAACATAAAATACTACAACAACGAGACCCGGAAGATGTGACATCCACAGTCTCATGTGTCCATCAGCCGCCCGCAAGCTCCTCCATACGATTCAGTGTCTGCACCACCGGATCTATACAAAATGCTCCAGTCACCTCCAGAGCAGCAACCACAACCCACAAACAGCAGAGACTACTGTATTTTTCGGACTATAAAACGCACAAAAAATCCTTTGATTTTCTCAGAAGTCAAAGGTGCGCCTTATAGTCCAGTGCGCCTTATATATGAACCGTACTTACAGACTACAGCTGCCTTGAACAGTGCACAGGTCTGCCACCTGCTGGTCATTCATCCTTATAATCAGGTGCTCCTTATATATGAACCTAGATGTTTTAGCAGGAATTTAATTGATGGTGCCCTTATAATCCGGAGCGCATTATAGTCTGAAAAATATGGTACATCCCATTATATCCCCAATAACAAAATACTGTAGGGAAGGGGCCTCCTGCCTTTTGAATACTGTGGGATACACACACTGACCCGGGGTCAATAATAAAGGGAAGAGAGCCTGATTCTATGGGCACACTGACCCGGGTCACTATCATTCACTGAGGGAGGAGGCTGAATATACTGGAACACACACACACGAACCCCAGGACTATAATACGGGAGAGCCTGATAATTGATACACACCTGACTCCCGGGTCACTATAATATAAGAGGGGAGGAGCCTGATATACTGGACAAACACCTGACTCGGGGTCACTATAATATAATAAGGGAGGAGCCCGATATACTGGACACACACCTGACTCCCGGGTCATTATAATATAATAGAGGAGGAGCCTGATATACTGGACACACACCTGACCCGGGTCACTATAATATAATAAGGGAGGAGCCTGATATACTGGACACACACCTGACCCGGTCACTATAATATAATAAGGGGGCCTGATATACTGGACACACACCTGACCCCGGGTACTATAATATAATAAGGGAGGGACCTGCTATACTGGAACACCTGACCCCGGTCCCTATAATATAATAAGGGAGGAGCCAGTATGATATACGGGACAAACACCTGACCCCGGGTCACTTATAATATAATAAAGGGAGACCTGATATACTGGACACACACCTGACCCCGGGTTACTATAATATAATAAGGGAGGAGCCTGATATACTGGAAACAACCTGACCCCGGGTCACTATAATATAATAAGGGAGGAGGCTGATATACGGACAAACACCTGACCCCGGGTCACTATAATATAATAAGGGAGGCGCCTGATATACTGGACACACACCTGACCCCGGGTTCTATAATATAATACGGGAGGAGCCTGATATACTGGACACACACCTGACCCCGGGTCACTATAATATAATAAGGGAGGAGCCTGATATGCTGGACAACACCTGACCCGGGGCACTTATAAATATATAAGGGAGGAGCCTGCTGGAACTGACACACACCTGACCCCGGGTATACTATAATTATTAATAAAGGGAGGAGCCTTTTTTATTTTTTCTGATATACTGGAAACACCTGACCCCGGGTCACTATAATATAATAAGGAGGAGCCTGATATACTGGACAAACACCGAGCCCGGGTCACTATAATATAATAAGGGAGGAGCCTGATATACTGGACACACACCTGACTTCCGAATCATTATAATATATTAGGGGAGGAGCCTGATATACTGGACAAACACCTGACTCCTGGGTCATTATAATATATTAGGGGAGGAGCCTGATATACTGAACACACACCTGACCCCGGGTTACTATAATATAATAAGGGAGGAGCCTGATATACTGGAAACACGTGACCCCGGGTCACTATAATATAATATGGGAGGAGCCTGATATACTGGAGCCTATGAGAAAGGAATTAATGTACCACTACTAATTCCACGTTTTGCCAGTCCCATAAAATTCCCAAGTATTGCATGCTACAGTGGTGATGGCTTAGGACTGCTCTCATCCAATTGCAGCCTACCCACTACCTCTACATTCCATTGTCCAGGTCTTATCTTTTAACATGATACTCTGTAATAACTTTTTTAATATCCTTAAAATGTTGATTTTATTTGATTGTACTTTCATGTTTGTCTAACATTACCTATCCTATTTGCCCTAGATCTAACGCCACCTACCTTGATGCTTGAGGGGTTCTCTCGGCCGTGCTGCGAAGATCTCCGCCGCGTCCATCCGAACCCAGTTGTTTCGGGGGCTCCCGTCTGGGATCTCCGCTGCGGTGCCGACGGAATCCCTCCTCACCATGGTCCTCCCCCGTTTTTTACCTGTTGTCCAGTATTTCTATGTCCGAGACCTATGTATGTCCGGGTTACCAGGCAACACCAAATACGACACGCTGCAGGATCACGTGACCAGTCATGTGATTCAGGTCACATGACTAACTATGATCCGCCTACGATACCGGGACCGTGCTAGATGGACTTTCCAAGAAATAAGACAACATGCACCGGCGAGCTGCTCGTACCCTGGCCAGCAATTGCAGCGCCATCGGATATTAGAAATGGCCAACATTTTATATTATTGTCACATTTTTCTGTGGGTGGGCGGCAACGGAAGTGGGCGGGAAAAGGGGAGGTACCTCTAATTGTACTGGGCTTTAAATGTAGCAACTTATGTCTGTAATGTAGCCATGACTAAGGACAGGGATACTGTCCGAAACGCGTAGGCACTACTGTCTATCTGAGTGGATCACTGAAATTTTGCATATGCACTAAATAAAATCCTTGGTGTTTGGAGCCTGGCTGGACCGTGAATTCTTCATTTCTTCGACATTGTTGTGCCCCAGCAGAAGGGTGGCCCGTGCCGAGTTCGACACCGAAGGGGGCAGGTGAGCTGGCATTATCCTTTTTGTTCTTACCAGTATACTGGATACACCCCTGACTCCCGGGTCACTATAATAGGGGAGGAGCCTGATATACTGGACACACACCTGACCCCGGCTTTCTTTCCTTGAACGTGTCCTGCATTTCTTAGGTGCTGACAGGTGCTGAGCGTGAGCCCTAATTCAAAGTAAAATCTCTCTTTGCCAGTTTGCAGGATTCAGCAGCGAATGGAATTTGGCTTCTGACACATATACAGTTCAAAGTTGTGCTTTGAGTTCTGGGAGTGTGGTGGATTTTAAGTTAAAGTATATTTTGTTAATAGTATTTCTGCCTCTCACAAGATCACCTCTCACCGAAACATCATTCATCCACTCTTTGGAAAGGCGGGCATGCTACAATTAGACAGCGATTAAGTTCATGGGAGCGCCATGGTTTTTACCTCACGTTTTGTAATTACGTAATTTACTTGGGAGCACACAGAGTGCCAGATTCAACATTTTGTTAGGATAATTTAAACCATGTAGTAATTTATTTGAATTGAAATCAGTCATTTTTTGACATTTAACAGCTGGATATAAAATTAACTACAGTAGGAAGCCCCTAATGAATCATGTGGGAAACTAAGCAGAAAGGCATTATTAAAAGGCTTTGTTCACATTAGCGCCATGACTTTCATTAGTTACTGAGCTATGAAGCGTCCCTGAGTCTTCTGGTTAAAGTTTGTGGGCAGTCCCATTGAGTACATAGGTTCAGCGTTATAAGGGTAGGTTATTTTTATAGAACACCGTCCCTTTATAGGAGGAGCCATTTTATAAGGGCGCTGTGTCATTTATAAGAAACTATTTTTTTAATAAGGAGCTAGTCATTTATAAGAAACTGTCATTTCTAAGGGCTGTGGATTTTATAAGAACAGCATCTACAAAGGAACGATGTATTTTATAAGGGAGCGTTGTCATTTTATAAGAACTAGTTCATTTGTATAAGCGATAGTCATTTTATAAAACTAGTCATTTTAGAAGGAGCGTGTCATTTTATAAAAACTATCATTTATAAGTGAGCTAGTCATTTATAAGGAGCGTATTCATTATAAGGTGACTAGTCATTTTGGAGCCTGGCAAATAGGGGAAAGGAAAAAGCACTCATTAGCAATTTTTGGACTATAAGACGCACATATTATAAAGAAAAAATCAGGTGGTGCATTGCTGAATTGCTGACCAAGTGGACTGTCTCCTCTCCCGCTTCTTGTCCCAACATGCTGTTCTGAGGGACCTATAATAACTGGTCAGAAGAATCTACTATCAAATGCTCCCTGGTTCCCCTCGCTCATGCTTCCGGGGATGGGACAGGGAAGAAAATTGTGGGATGAAAAGAAGAGGTTTGTTTTTGTTAAAAGCATGAGGAGTGGTGTGTTACTTGTGTGGTTTAGCAATGCTCAGTGGTGTTACTAGGTGTTTAGCAGTGCTCAGTGTGTTCCTGTGTGTATTACATTGTTCATGTCTTCCTGTGTGATAACAGTGTTGTTCAGTTGTGTTCTGTGTGTATTAACAGTGGTTCAGAGTGTGTTACTGTTGTGTATTACAGTGATCATTGTGTTCCTGTGTTGTATTACAGGCACGTGTGTGTTCCTTGGTGTATTACATGCTCTGGTTCGGTGATTACAGGGTAGGGTTCCTGTGTGTATTACCAGTGTCAGTGTTGTTCTCTGTGGGTTTACAGTCCAGTGTTTCCGTACAGTGCTCAGTGTGTCGTGTTATTCCGCATGTTACGGTGTATTACAGGTGTCAGTGTGTTCGGCATTGTCGTGTATTACAGTGCCTCAGTGGTTCCTGTGTGTGTTACAGTGATCAGGGTGTTATAGCGTGTTTAAGTGGGTTTTTGTGTTTATTTGTATTAGTTTGATTCGTGTGTGTGTGACACTACTGAGTGGTGTGTAGGCAGTTTACTGAGTGTTTAATGGGATGTTTTGCATTGAGAGTTTTGGGTTCCTGCGTGTGTGTACAGTGGAGTTGTGTCTCCTGCATGTGGTAGCAAGTGTTTGAGTGTGTTCCTGGTGGGGTACTGTGGTGTGTATCATGATGATGTGTTCCTGCGTGGTGTAGTAGGATGAGTGTGTTCTGCGGTGTGGTAGCAGCTGTGCGTGTGTTCGCTGCGTGTGTGTTACCCTGGTGTTGTTGTCATGCTGATGTCATTTGTTTGTGTAAACAGTACGAGATTTGTTTGTGTGTGTGCACAAATGTTTTAATCATTATTGTTTTTTGTGATGTGAATTTATATTAGTGGTGTAGTGTATGGATGTAGCAGAGCTATGGGGCTTTGCTGTGGTGACCAAAGGGAATGTTTAATTGATGTAAAATATATTTTCCTATTTTTGATCACAATTAAATAAAACTGTTTTTATAGTAAGAAAGAAAATGTATCAAAAAATTTTTTTCTTAAACTGCCTGTCTCTCAGGTTCTTTAGATCACCTAACCACATTCTGCCAATTTTTATGTGTTAATATCTACATAAATAAATAAATTGCGAAATGAAAATGTCTTTACAATGGTATATTCGAAATCTATAACTTTTTAAATTCTATAATATACAAAGGATTTTAGGTGTTGAATGGTTGTTAATTTTTTCTGCGGCACAGTGTGGACATCTCATGTGACCACTTTTTATATGTTTTCTGTCAGGGAAAGGACAACACGTATTACCGCAAACTTCCGTAATATTAAACCATCTAAATTGCTGGTCACCTAATTTTGGACAAAAGAGAAAGCAAAGCACGGGATGCATATCTAAAAATCAAACAAATTCGTTTTTATTTTTTCAAGTGTAGACAACACTATAATTTAAAACACCATATAAAACATCCCAACTGGCATACATAAATGACAAGAAACAGGCAGAGGGTGGGGCAGTAGCGGAGGTAGCAATAGTAAGACAGTAATCTGTGGTTATTATGAGACCACAGCAGATAATTACTAGATAAATGCAAATGACCATGTGCAATACGGTCTAGAATCAAGTGGTGCTGACGCTTGGTTCTCCAGGAGTCTATGTGGCCAGAATTCAACTGCCAACCGTACATAAGCGCACAATTGAGTAACATAATAATAAATATCCAACAAATATTTAGTCAAACCTTGTCTGGAGAAAGAGACCCGACGCGTATCGGGGGGGCCGTCCGGAGGCTTCATCAGGAGCCTGATGAAGCCTATCGTAGGCGATCTCGTCGGGTTCTCTTTTTCTCCAGAAACAGGTTGGGACTAAAAATTGTTTGATTATGTTTATTCATAGTACTCAGATTGTGCGCTTATGTACTCTGGTGGCAAGTTTGATTCTGGCCACATAGACCCGTCCTGGAGACCAAGCGGTACTCCAGCCACCCTTGATTCTAGACCGTAATTCAAATTGGTCATTGCATTCTACATTAGTATATCGCTGTGGTTCTCCATATAACGCACAATCTGCTGTTTACCATGCTACTCCGCTCTACAATGCCCCACACTTGCCTGTTCTTGTCATTTATGTATGTCACAAGTTGGACTGTTTTTTAAGGTGGTTTTAAATTATATGTTTGTCTATACATTGAAAAATAAAAACGAAATGTTGTTGATTTTTGTATATATGCATCCTCTTCTTTTCTTTGTTACATATGTGAATTGGATTGCAGATTATCATATATGAGCCCCACTATGATATGACAATCACCTAATTTTGGGCCCAAAGCAGGTCAGGCCCATGTAGTAGCTTCGCTGTAAGGAGACGCACTTAGCAACATTGCAAAATACTTTAGTTGCAAGCCACAATGTCCCAAAGTTACCTCGCTTCCCAGCACACACCCCGGTGCGGACCAGGGGGACTTGACAATCGCAAACTCATTCTCTGGCAGAGTTGAAAAAGTAATATGCAGCTGATCAACAAGGTCTCAAATCTAGTAATGTGAGGAATATACTTTGTGTTGTACTTGCTCTCAATAACTCTCAGGAATGTACCTCTTGTTTTGTCTGTTCGATCGGCTCCACATTGTTCCTAATAACACACAGTCATTATGTATTTATATGAAAGTGTCTACCTCCCTGACAAAGCCAAGCAACACTACCTTTTATAGGAAAAAGACAAGGTCAGCGGCGTGACACTGTAATCCCACTCTCCAGCTAATTCACTCATTCCTCCATCTTTCTGGAGTATTTAATAAGTGTACAGAGTGTCTACACTAACACTAATGTTTCTCAGTGCCGCAGGAAATACACTAAAGTGCAAAATATAAGGACCAGCGAGATCAAACGGCAATTTACACATGTTGAGTAACCATTAACATCAGATTGAGTTAAATATAGAAAAACCATATGCATTAAAGTGGCTGCCTGCTGATTAACATGTCCCTTATATACATTGGAGCAGGGTTATCACTTACTATACCTGGTACTCCAGCTCCTGGGCAAGAATAGCCTTACAAATAAGATCCGACATGACCATGTGGCCAGAAGGGCCTACTAAACTGGGGGATTGGATTTAATTCCACAAAGACACAAAACTCCAACATTCAATAGTGCTCTATAGTAGTAACAACCCAACATTCAAAGTGCCTCTATAGTAAACATACTCCCAACATTCATGGGTACTCTATTAGTAAACAACTCCAAAACCTTCAATGGGTCTCGATAGTACAATTCCCAAATTGATTGTGCTACAATATACTTTAATTCCAGCATCCAGAGGTCCTCTGTAACTAGGGAGTCTCTGTTAATGTCTAAAGTTCTGATGTTGGGACTGTCTGTTATTTGCATATACAAAGGAATCAACATCAACACGTGACATAAATGGATGGGAGAGGTCCATACCCTCTCAAAGTAGTCTAAAAGTAGGGAATTCAGTGGCCCTGGTGAGTCAAGTGTGCACTTGGAGCGGCCAGCAAAAATGATAAAAGCAATTCCGAGTCAGAGGGGAAAGCGAATTGCTTTTTATAGACAAAAGGTCAGAACAGGAAGCTGCAAATTGTGGCACATGGGCAGCAGAGGGTCTTACATAACCATAGAAGTTTCCCCTATAATGTTAATGCACATAGTGCACCTATTCTCCGCTGAATAAACAACAGGCAAAATACCAAAAGTAAAAGGGAGAGCTGTAAATTTAGATCAACATCTCCATTTTATTACAGTTCAATACACAAACGAGCCAGGATATAATCCGCACATTATTTCGGACATCTAACAACACGGAGCATAATGGCCCCAGATGGAACTAGGAGACCACAAAATGCATAAGCCTCCCCCAGTGAGACCAATACCAAAATGTGTAGGAATTTTATAGGTAGTACTATATGTGACAAAGTAATGGTGCCGGGGCATCATTACCTCCTTCTTTCCTGTGTGGTCGGGGGCTGTGTGTGTGATTGCTTGTGATGGTGATAGTCTGGGATAGTTAGTGCTGTTACAGGTATATAGAGGGACCGCGAACGTACCTTCCCGACCTTCAATGTACCACTTTCCAACACAAAAGGTTGGTCAAAGGTTGGGTTGTGGGGGGGGGCTTCTGTTGGTTTGTACTGAAACTTACTTGACTGTTAAATAATGGCTACAGTATGGGGTATGGTAGGCGTGGCCTGGTAGTTACTTTTACAGCATAACTCTAAAAAATGTTTAAAATGCGGAGGATGGGAAAATAGGAAACATTTGTAATCTTTCTCTATTTTAAAGAAATTTGGACATATGGACTCTGTTCTTCTGCTTAGAGAAGCAGTTTGTTGTTTGTAAATGCCCTGTATCCACAATAGATGAGAGATAAGGGAAACTGATAACATTTTAAGATTCATTCTTACAGACGTCCTGGTAGTTTCAATCTCTTCAGCGAGATGAATTATTAAGGGTAAATATTCTCTCTGATGGAAAGTACAGCGTCATCAGATTACACTGTCACTACAGGAAAAAAGAAGGAGGAAAAAAAGAAGGAAACAGAAGAGCAGAAAAAAAAAAATAGGACAAGGGAGCTGCCTTTATATATTGAAAAAGGATATAAAAAAAAGTTTGTTTATAATTCTCATTAGTTTATCATTTCTGCATTTTGCAAACTTTTTTGTAAGGTTAGTTCACACTAATACTTAAATACATCCATATATTAAAGGTTGCGGGGATGCTCTCGGGATTGGGGGGGGGGGTGTGGGATTGTAGTAGAATCTAGTTAGGGAAGCAGTAAGCATAGACAGCGCCTCTAGGCAGACCTAGGCTATAGTTCGGTTTAGGGTAGGTGTGTGACCCTTCTAACACCTTAAAACAATCCGTGGCGCTTTTCCAGTCTTCCCTTACTCGTACCACTCACCTTTGAGTAGAATCGTGGTTGATTGTAAGAAGCATATAAACTTCAGATTTCCTGATTTCTTTTAGTACCATGAATTGTTGCGACTTTGTACCAAGATATGAATCAATAGAATCTACAATCAATCAACAGAGCAAGTGGAGCTGCTCCATAGGACATAGAATAGTCTGGTAATGGCCAACGCTAGACATTGTGGTGAGACAGTTTGCGTGATAGGTGTTCTTTAATTATATTAGAAAAGTTTTACTAGAAGTTACTAATAGTTAAACTTATTTTTTTAAAGTTCAATACCTGAATGTCCTTATGTTGGACCCAGAATTACCAACAAGAACACTTATTTCATCTCGTCTATGTAACTAGGTACAATAATGGAAGCTCTGCACCTTCCGCCACTATCGCTATATCTAATGAGTCATTGTGACATCGTACAAACTGTTATTTCACCTACCACAAAGGACAAAGTTTAGACAAACAATTATCTTTTGAAGTTAATGGGAGATAAATTACAAAATCATTCTATTAACTTGCCAGGAATGTGCCGTCTCTAGATATGCATTACTCGAGTGTTTTTCTATATTGTTGCTGACTTTGGAAGGAAAGGAAAAAAACACATTTGATTGCTTTTTATGTTTGCTTTGTACGCAGTGACTTGCATGGACTAATGAGGAGTATCACAATGCATTATACTGTTATGTAGTCTATAGAATCAATCGCTTTCAAAGGGTTCCTTATTTTTAAAGATTGAAGAATAGTACAAATTCTGTTGGAAGGCCATAATCATGGTCTGCCGATGTTAATTTTGCAACTGTTACATGTGATTAGTGCATAGGAGGTAAAAATCTACATTCAAATATATTGTTCAACTAAGATTTGATGGCGGATTTTGGCCAGTATTAGTATAAGGGCAGACGCTTAGGCAATACATACGGTCAGGAGAAGAATGGTCGGGAATGTTCATGTAAAACCCAATGACCTTTATTCCTACGGGACAGGAAAGACCCCAAAATGATGCAGCAGCTCGCAGGCAACTATTAGGACCCCATTGCATTGCTCAATCTATGACCCTATGAGATTTTTACCCCGCGTCCTGGCTAAAAGGCTTAATGCAGGGGGTCTCCCACCACAACCTAATTCGTAAAGATCAAGTTGGCTTTGTCCCTTGGAGACGGACAGATAATACAAGAGGTACCATGACTGATTGACGTGATAAATTGAAGGACTAGATCTGCGTGCTCTTAGCTCTGGCGCGGGAGAAAGCATTTGTCCCAGGTTTTTTTAGATTGGTCATTTAGGGTTAGCCGCATATTGAAGGCTTTATGGTTTTTATACACGGGTAAGGAACCTTTTGAGAACAATACATGGGTTATATAGTGTCCCCACTGCAGTTGGTCCGTTACATATGCGATACATACACAAGGGCAACTAAGGACATGGGTTTTGGCACCCTTTCCCCAATTAATAGTCACCCGTGTATAGAGCCACTAGCAGCGAAAGTTAGGCTTAATCCAGATATAATGAGGAATTAGAGTACTGGTAGATAAGTAACTGGTAAGAGACAAGGACGTTCAAAATATCACTATTCGCTGACGATTGTGTTATGGTCTATAAATCCCCTCATACCTCCTCCCGGGTGGTGATGGCATGGATTATTCCGGAATATGGTAGACTAGCTGTTGGTTTATAAGGTGAATACGACACCAAAAACAGAAGTCGTGCCCCTGTTCTAAAACATGGTCCCTATGGAACTGTCCTACTACAACAAAACTACAACTTTCAGTGGAAGGACGAGACTCCCTGGAAATATTGCGGGTACAACTAACAACTTCCTACTCCGTTGTATGGTTTGGTGTGCAAAAACTACCCATCATTTTAAGGACTTACGGGCTGGGCTATGCTAGTAGCGTGGAATAGCTGACATCTATTTCCCAATGCTTGGTTCGAATAGCTGCAGAAGATGACTGGATTCCGAAGATCTTATATACTTGTAGGACTCTGCCGGGTTAAAGTGCCGCAGGACAGAACTTAAGCCTCTACCAGGAGCTATCTTTAATTTATTTGGATAATAGAGACCAAGAATGCCTAAATCAGTCAGCTTCGCTACCAAGGCCCGGGGAGCGGTCAGCGGTCCCACATATGTGTAAATCTAGTACTGGGCCACCAACACGATATTTACCTATGGACAGCCTCAGCAGCGTATTACACCAAAGTGGGTTGAGAAAAGATGAGAAGCCTCCTGCTGGCTCCTATAACACCCAAACTCCTTCTTGTGGGGACCAACCCACCCCAACCAGCTCAACCTGCTATTGGGTCCCATTAGCTTTTACACTGTCCAATGGCCAATATGCCAAAAAGGTTACAACCTTACCTTCCGAGTTTCCCCAATGTGTCAATTCTATATAACCTGCCCATTACCAGACAGCTTGACGACTCACTTGGTGAGACAATGCCGTATAAAGGGTTCGTTCACTGGCGGATTGTTGAATCATTTGTACCCCTAGAGTAAGACAGTTCGAATTACCTCGAAATATGAGCGAATTTACCTAGAAACGAAATGTGGTCTACGCTATATGCAGATTCAAGACCCTATTCTACCCACATCAAATGTTCAGGGTCAAGCAGTGTCTAGGCTGCCTTACTGAATTGTCCGACGCCAAGCGTGATGTGCAATGAGAGGGACCACTCTTTAGAGGATTGCATCCATACACGAATATTACTTTGCATCAGATTGATGAATCCCCTTGCTCCCCCACCGACGATCTATCGGGGAACCCCTGCAGATGACCATTAAAGACAGTGACCTATTACTGGGCATGAAGGTATCATTGGAGCGAAATGTATCTGTGCCAGCCCTCCTGGCAATAAATTTGGAGCTCAGAGGCGGTGCTAAGTGCATTCGTATATTGGGCACACGCCTCGCACCCGCAATGGAAACACCAAATATAAACTATCCTAATGCCATTCGATCATAAGAAGTACCGTACCAGCTCCTTAATGCATGAACCCAAACAATTAAGGATACGTGCTGGAGGTGCCAAGCTAGAATAGGAAACGCTTTATCAAATCCTTTTGGTCCTGCCCCTCATTGTGCCCATACTGGCCAAGTCGATCTGTAATGGTAAGAATGGTGGGGTAATACAGTAGTTTTAGCTCCGAAGGTCCGCATATATGAGACCATTGGATGCTACCTCTTAACTGTGCCCGCCATTATAGAATGGCCTGGATACAACGTGAGAAAGGGCCCCGCATTCGATCGAAGTGCAGGGAAATCTGTGGAGCCACTACACGTGGGACATAGGCCCACATCTAAGAGTTTCCGTAGCACAACCGCATGGAAACCCAGACTGGTCCCTAATCTGATGATTAGTCGAGTTCCTACGCAATGCCAATCGCCCTTAAAGCAATTTGTAGTCTATGAGGATGAGGGGATGACACAAGAGCTTACAGTCTATGAGGATGAAGGGGGTGACACAAGAGCTTACAGTCTATGAGGATGAAGGGGGTGACACAAGAGCTTACAGTCTATGAGGATGAGGGGGAGAAACAAGAGCTGACAGTCTATGAGGATGAGGGGGTGACACAAGAGCTTACAGTCTATGAGGATGAAGGGGGTGACACAAGAGCTTACAGTCTATGAGGATGAGGTGGTGACACAAGAGCTTACAGTCTATGAGGATGAGGGGATGACACAAGAGCTTACAGTCTATGAGGATGAAGGGGGTGACACAAGAGTATAACCCCTCACATGCTTGTATCCTCTCGTGTATAAACCCATCACATGGCTTGTATCCTTCCTGTATATAACCCCTCACAGGCTTTACTTATCTGTATATACCCTCACATGGCTTGGATCCTTTCCTGTAGATAACCCCTTCACATGGCTTGTATACTCTCTGTATATAACCCCTCACATGGCTTGTGTCCGCTCCTGTATATAACCCATCAAATGGCTTGTATCCTCTCCTGTATATAACCCCACATGGCTTGTATCCTCTCCTGTATATACCCCTCACATGCCTTGTCTTCCTGATATAACCCATACATGCTTGATCCTTCCTGTATATAACCCCCTTACATGGCTTGTGTCCTCTCCTGTGTATAACCCCTTACATGGCTTGTATCTTCTCTGTAATTCCCCTCACGGCTTGTGTCCTCTCTGAATACAACCCTCACATGGCTTGTATCCTCTCCTGATATAACCCTCTCACATGGCTTGTATCCTCTCGTATATAACCCCTCACATGGCTTGTATCCTCTCCTGTATATCCCCCTCACAACGGCTTGTATCCTCTCCTGTATATATCCCCTCACATGGCTTGTATCCTCTCCTGTATAACCATCACATGGCTTGTATCCTCCTCTGTATATAACCCATCACATGCTGTATCCTCTCTGTAATAACCCTCACATGGCTTGGATTCCTACTCTGATAATATCCCCTCACACGGCTTGTATCCTCTCTGTATATAACCCCTCACAGCGGTGTTCTCTCCTGTATATAACCCCTCACATAGTGTGTCCTCTCCTGTATAAACCCCTCACATGGCTTGTATCCTCCTGTAGATCCTTCACATGCTGTCCTAGTATATATCCCCTCACAGGATTGTATCCTCTCTGTATATAACCCATCACATGGCTGTATACTCCTCTCCTGTATATAACCCCTCACATAGCTCTGTGTCTCTCCTGTATATAAACCCTCCACCATGGTCTGTATCCTCTCCTGTAAACCCCCCCCCTACATGGCTTCTTGTACTCTCCTGTATATATCCCCCCACATGGAGTGTATCCTTCCTGTATATAACCATCACAAGGCTGTTATCCTCCTGTTATAACCCCTCACATAGCTTGTGTCCTCTCCGTATATAACCCCCTCACAGGCTTGTGCCTTACTGGTATATAAACCCCTCACATGGCTTGTATGCTCCTCTCCTGTATATAACCCCTCACCATGGCTGTTATCCTTTGTATATAACCCCTCACATGGCTTGTATCCTCTCCGTATATAAATCCTCAAATGGCTTGTACTCCTCTCTGTATATAACTCCTCACATGGCTTATCCTCCTCTCTGTGTAACCCTTACATGGCTGTGTCTCTCTGTATAACTCCTATGGCTTCTCCTTCCTGTGTAAACCCCTCACAATGACTTGTGTGTGTAAAGGGGGAAATAATCGCTAGCATAATCAATAGGACAGCATTTGCAATGAATTCAGGGATTCTCCATCAATGGTGAGTTGCAGAAGCCCTGAAAATTTTAACTCTCTTTACTTACTACACTAGTGTCACCCCAATCCTCATAAATGTAAGCTCATTTCACCTTTCTGCTTTGGTCACGTCCTCATGCTCATAGATGCGAAGCTCTTGTCACCTCTTTCATTGTCAGTCTCCAGGGTAGTGGGAACTGGACACTGGGACGAGACGATAAAGCCGACACCTGGAGGAGTGGACGTGCTGCTACCCGGATTTCTCCAAAGTCCTCTACAGAGTGGGTTGGTCTTCGCGGTGTGGTACCACCAGGTCATTCCACAGGTGCGACTTTGTCTGCGGTGGCAGCCAAGGCAAGATAACACAGAGTTAGGCAGAATCGTAGTCGGGACAGGAGAAGGTCAGGATAGGAAGAGGGATCCGAGAGGGGGACGTAGCAAAAGTTAGCCGAGGAGCTGCCGACAAGGTGTGGCGCAGTGGCCCAACAAGAGGTAACACGGAGGACAGGATGCAGGGGCACCCGTGACACTCATACCTCAAGACTGTAAGCTTGTGTCCTCCCTTCAGCATCATGGCTGTAAGCTCTTTGTCAACCCCATCTCATAGATTGGATCTCTTTTGCCCCCACCTCATAGACGAAGACTTTGTTTTGCGTAAGCACATGTAAGCTTGTGTCACTTATCATCAGACTAGCAGAGTCCAATCATAACAGACGCTAAAACTTCTGCCCCCAACACTCTTCCAGACGGTAACCTGTGCACCACCATCCCTAGACAGGAGGCTCCTCTACACCTAGAGGAAGGAGAGGAGGTTTTACCAATACATAGACAGGGGGCACCCTCTACACCTAGAGGGGAGGAGGTTTTTCCATCACAATTAGGACAGGGGCATCCTCTACACTAGAGGAGAGGAGGGTTCTAGTAAACATCACCATAGGACAGGGGGCATCCTCACACCTAGGGGAGAGAAGGTTTTACCATCACCATAGACAGGAGGCATCCTCTAAATAGCGGAGAGGAGGTTCTACCATCACCAATAGAAGGGCATATCTTACACCTAGAGGAGAGGAGGTTCTACCAGCACCATAGACAGGGGGCATCCTTCTACACCTAGAGGAGAGGAGGTTCTTACCATCACCATAGACATGAGGCATCCGCTACACCTAGAGGAAGAGGAGGTGCTACCATCACCATAGGACAGGGGAATACTCTACACTAGAGGAGAGGCGGTTTTACCACTCACCATTAGACAGGGGCCACATCTACCTAGAAGGAGAGGAGTTCTACCATCAACAAGACAGGGGGCATCCCTCTACACTAGAGGGGAGGAGGTTCTACCCATCCACCATAGACAAGGGGCATCCTCCACCTCGAGGAGAGGAGGGTTTTACATCACCATAGACAGGGGGCATCTCTACACCTAGAAGACAGGCGGCCTTACTCTAAAGCGTAGAGGAGAGGTGGTCATACCATCACCATAGGGACAGGGGGGCATCCTCTACACCAGAGGAGAGGGGCTCCCATCACCATCGACAGGGGGCATACTCACACCTAGAGGAGAGGAGGTTCTACCATCACCATAGACAGGGACATCCTCTACACCTAGAGGAGAGGGGGGGCATACCATCACCATAGACAGGGAGGCAGGTCCTCACACCTAGAGGAGGTGAGGTTCTATCATCACCATAGACAGGGGGAAATCCTCTACACTAGAGGAGAGGAAGGTTCTACCATCACCATAGACAGGGGGCATCTCAAGCCTAGAGGAGAGGGGGTTCTACAATACAATAGACGGAGGCATCCTCTACAACTACAGGAGAGCGATTCTACCATCAACATAGACAGGGGGCATCCTTACATCTAGGGAGAGGAGGTTTCTACCATCACCATAGGACAGGAGGATCCTCTACACCTAGAGCGAGAGAGTTCTACCATACCATAGACAGGGGGCATCCTCTACAACTAGAGGAGAGGAGGTTCTACCACACCATAGACAGGGCTCCTCTACACCTAGAGGAGAGGACGGTTCTACCATCACCATAGACAGGGGGCATCCTCTACGACTAGAGGAGAGGAGGTTCTACCATCACCATAGAAGGAGGCATCCTCTACGCCTAGAGGAAAGGAGGTTCTACCATCACCATAGGACAGGGGGGCATCTCTTACACCTGAGGGAGATGAGGTTATACAATCACCATAGGACAGGGGGCATCCTCTGCGCTAGAGGAGAAGGAGGTTCTAACCATCACATGAGACAGGGGGCATTCCTCTCACACCAGAGGAGAGGAGGTTCTACCATCACCATGGAACAAAGAGTCTTTACTGTACGAGCGGTGAGACTATGGAACTCTCTGGCCGCAGGAGGTGTTATGGAGGACTCTTGTACATTTAAGAGCGGCATGGAGCGTTTCGGAGAGACAAAATATCACGGGTTATGGTGAAAAATTTGTTAATTCTTACAGGTTTGACTTGAGGTGGTCTTTTTTTCCAGCCTTTAATTACGAGATACAACCGTTTTGTGGCGCCAGTTGCACTTAGTCTCGTGCAACCCAAAGAGGGGGCGCATTCCGGAGCTCAGCTGACCAGTGCTGATTATGCACGCCTATGTTAAACGTTGCACCACAAAAAGTTGGTGACCTCGGTTGGTCCAGAGCGGGGACAGCGAGATTCAAATTTCTGCCGCACGATCTTAGCGATCTGCGCACTGCGCGTTATACACGGGGCTGAGCCAATTTTAGTGCATTTTTCGACTTCCCTTGTAAAATATCGCCCCAATGTTGTTTTGTGGAACCCGGGGACTGCAGTATATACAATGGCCATATATGTACAAAAGACATGTACCGGTATATAGACACATATACTTATATACAGATGTGGAAGGAACAATATTCCGTATAGTGTATACGCAGACATGATACAGAAATCACACAGGCAGATAGAGAGTCTACTCTTGTGGCTTGTTGTCCCTCCCTATAACATGGGACATGAAGGCCTTGATTGCCTTCGTTGAATAGGGTCGCAGGCACTGGAACCCTTGATCTGGACAATCCCCCCTCTGACCAATTCAGCCGGAAACAGGGGGAAAACAGAACATACGATGGTGCACCTTCCCTTGTATCGGCTCTTAATTGATTTTTCCCCTATATGGCAGGAGGAACGCGGCACCATGGAGAGAGGCCACCATCCACAGGAAGAGGAGACAAAGGAGGCCTTACTGAGCATCTGATTCCAAGAATGTGGATGGGATTGTGATATCTCCGGATCAAACTCATCATCAGGGGAATCCGTTTGGAACGGGATTCATCGATTTCATTTCCTTCACTTTGAGCCATAACCTTCATGGAAAAGCTGGCGGCAATTAGAACCAACACCTAACAAAAACTAAAACTAAATGTAGCAATGATAGTTTGTGTCGAGTTATATAGGCGATCGGAGAAACACATCAGGAACCTTGCAGCTCTGGTTGGTGGCTGTGCACTGGGACTGTAAAACAACATTCGTATCAATTTAGCAAAATTCAAAGGTGTGATAAACTCCAAGATTGGAGTAAAAAAAAAACAAAAACCAAAAAACGCAAATCAAGAGCATTAAAAGACGAGCACCCCAAACCATCACAACGAATAGTGAGGGACAGAGCGCAGACTACGAGACAGTACCCATCACACGGGGGACTTCTCTTCCCCGCGAGACACGTAGTCCACTTTTTCGACACTGCTTTTAGCTTAACAAAACAAACTTTTTAGTATCGGATCTTGGACCCAGACACTGATGTTACCTGCTCCGTTGAAGGTACGGGCACAGGTTCTCAGGTTTCTCGTATTTCGTTATTATATACATTTAAAAACCCCCAGGAGCGAGAATCTTTCAGCCCCCAGACAATGCAATAAGAGGGACAACAGCTGAGTGAGCCTTTCAGAGAGACAAATCAGACGTGTACAACAATCATTATAGTAACCAGTTTAACAAAGAATCTGCTAAAAGACCAAAAACTAACTTAAAAAAAAAAATCGAGAAAAGAAACGGCATCAGTCAAGAAGTGAGATCCACATATCATCTGAATCCGACAGCGATTCCTTCGAACAAACTACTGATGGAAACGAGGGACCCTGCAGCAGAGAACGGAGGCTGCGATCGCCACTCGTTCCTAGCACTACTGGGGAAGATCTTGTGGAGGCGCAATCTGTCCTCCCCTTTTCCCGGGAAACAGTTTCCATTCTTTTTAAATAAAAGCCGCACAATGTTTCGAAGAGGTAAAACACTGAAAGAGGAATCTCACACTAACTCATCTCGTGGAGGAAAACTCCGCTCCTCTCTAGTGAGAATCTCGAAAATGACATTTATCTCACTTATTCTGATGGTATTGTCATCTCGGGTGACATGCCGCTGCAGACCAAATAGTTAACATCAACAGCGTTCGTGTCTTCACCCATTAACCATATCGAATGATTAGAAAAGTTACATGGGGAAGTTTCTCTGGGGCCTGAAGGTAATCCCCACAGTTTTGTTGTTCTTTTGAGACATGTGTGGCCGACAACATCTGCTGCCTCACATCACATCGAGAGGGAGGAGGGGATATTTCCTTCTAATCCCGGCCGGACGCAGCACTTTTCTTTGCCTTTTACGAAGGAAGGTCCCCGGTGATGTCCCACCCTCACTAGTATCTGGGCGGCCCCCGCAACTGCAGCAGTTCAGGACCCATTTATCAATCAATAATTGTTAGAAAAAAAAGACAACACGTAAAGAGAGACCCTTGGAGAAGTGTAGAAGAAATAGATGTAAGTGGCGATTTTGTGTTTAGAATCTGTGTGCGATTGAATAACATGGCGACTCCTGGGCAGTTATACATCAATGGAGATTCCTTCAAGTATTGTTCTCATCGCTTGGCTGGAGTACCTGAAAGTACAAAAATGTTTATAAAGGGGGCAGAACATCGGCCCAGGGCTTGGAGGGACATGGAGTCACGGGTCCAAGGGTTTTGGCATTCTAGCGGTTGTTCTAGGTTACAAAACAATATTAAAGTGGTAGAACGACCTGTTGAAAATTCACACCACACACAAAAAAGCAATGATAAATAACCCCAAGAGATCTGAGGTTGAGGGGGGGGGGGGTCTTCGCTGGGATCGAGTGTGGGTTCGGACTGTTCTGCTGGGTGGGAAAGCTCCGCCAAGCGCCATCACACTGCTTTCAGAAGGAAGCGGGTAACGTGTCGTTCAGAGATGTATAAATCTCCAATAAGCCGGACTGAGAAACAAGAAGTTATTTGTCTGGGTTGATGTGACAGCAGCGGTGATATTTAGTTTTTTGTGACAGTGGAATTCCCCACCTTCCTGCGGACGCGCTCGGCCCCTGGCGCCAGGAGGATAATTTACTGCTGTCACGGATTTGTGATTACATTAGATCCGCCCCCTCGCGGAGACAAGTTAATTTTACCGTCAGTACGACTTTGTCGAGGATCGAGGACAAGTCATGGTCTTGCCCACACAGAAGTGTATAATGTACGCGCTGGAACGCATCATGTATGGCACTCTACAGAAGTGTGTAATGTGCACGGCCGGGACGTGTCCGCATCGCAAACTACGGACATGTATAATGTACCTCGCTGGGGATGTGTGTCACGCATCGCACACTACAGAGTGTATAAGGGTACACGCTGGGACGAATCATTGTATGCATCTCCAGACGTGTGTACTGTGGCACGCCGGGACGCGTCACAGCACGCACACTCCAGACATGTAAATGTACACGCTGGGACGTGTCAACAGCATCGCACAATTACAGAGTGTAATAATGTTCCCCGCTGGGCGCGAATCCTGGTATTGCACTTACCGACGTGTGTAATGTACACGCAGGGACGGTCACAGCATCGCACACTACAGACGTGGAAATGTAACCACCGAGAACACGCCTGGTATGCAAAACACGGACATGTGTAATATACAACGCGGAACGCAGTTGGTAGGACACATACAGCCGTTGTAAATGTACAAGGCCAGGAGTGTCATGCACAAACACTTACAGACCTATTGTAAGTTACGCCGGGAGTGTCATGACATCACACACTACAGGACCGGTAAAGTAACGCCAGAAACATCACGTATTGCCACACTACATATATTGAAAGATGCAAATATGTGACCTGTGGTCAGCATAAGTAGAGTGGGACATATCCTGGGGTCCCCTCAGATGTGACCCGTAAGCAGAATCTGCAGTGGCGTGATGTGGGGGGTCCCGTCAGATGTGATTAGTTAGTGAATCTGCAGACTGAGCAGGAGTCCCCTCAGAGGTGACGTGAGCAGATCTGCAGTTGGCGTTGCTGTGGGGGTTCCCCTCAGATTGGGACCGTTTGAGCAAGATCGCAGTGGCGTGATGTGGGGTCCCTCAGATGGGACTTGTGGTGATATCGCAGTGACGTGAGTGGGGGTTCCCTCAGTTGTGACCTATGATTAAGGGCAGATATTTCATGTTGTATTAGGTGTAGTATCTGGTCAGACCATGATGGGACGGCGTTATCGGTGGACGCCTGCCTGGTCACGGCCCGGACCTGTATAGAAGTTCTGTTGGTTTGAGGCCCATGGAGCAGTATTGTGTCATGAGGGGCTCAGTGACCCACAGAGAATGTGGATTCGGCTGGACTGGTCCTACGAGGATGGCAGAGGAGCGTGATGGATCAGTCAAGTCACATTTATGACCATTGTTAAATGAGAGGAGAGGAAAGGAACATGTAGGGGCGACATATGTAATCAATGACGGAACGGCTATTAATAGAAAGAACAGGATCCTGGATCCAGGTAGTAGTAACACGTAAACACAAGGTTACTTGTCTCGGAGGGCTTTAGACCTCGATAACCATGAGCACAGTGGGCCCGGCCGGCACCAGTCCTCACTCCAGTAATCGGAGCAGCAGCACCCATCTCAAATAAGCTCCAGTCCCGAGGCCTTCAAGACCTCGCAGAGGTGACACCATCCAGTGCTAGAGGTCAGACTGGAACGCTCTTATTTTGGGGAATATTTGAACCCTATGACTCTATTGAGCATGAAGCGTCTGAACAGCGGAATTCACAATGCACACGCCGGTCATGCCGATTCCTCAGAAATTAAGGAGACACTCGAAACGGGATTAAGAGGAGCACGACCACAGATAACGGGACAGGAGCAAAACAGAGGGGTGGGGGTCACGTAGAGATCAGCCCCACAGAAAAGGGGAAAGAAAAAAAACAGAAAAGAAACACCTAAAATTGGATGCCCCGTGCCGAAGGGAGACACCACACACAGGTAATAAAGGAGGGGGCTACCTTTACACGGGCCCCTTCACCCTCGGGATTAATGCCGATGGAGAGGGCTCCCCCTACCGGTCCCTTCACCCTCTGGGATTTACCATGTAATAAGGGTGCTCCCCATACATTGCCTCCTTCACCCGCTGAGGTGTTACCCTACAGGAGGGGCGTCCCCATACCGGAGCCCTTCCACTCTTTCCGGTATGTTTGCAGGGATATAAGCGCTGTCTGCACTGCTCATTGCATCCACATGTCCTGCTCTGTGCATGGCACTGTCTGCCACTTAATTATGCGGTTCCTCGGTCTCAACTCTGCATGCGTCTCGGACCTTCGACCTGTGACTCCACGCCGTTACCAGCAGATGTCTCCGAGTACTGGGCTCTCCCATGTAATATGGCTAAAATGAGAGAATCAACTTCTCAGGGGAGGCTCACGTCAGGATCTGCGACACTATTCTCCATAAGTTTCCTCTGACCAAGCAGGGTATTACTTTCAGCAGACTCGTAGAGGGAACAGAATGTGTTTCTGGCGTCGAGGGAGTAGTGCTCATCAAAGCGGATGTTTCCGGATTGGACAGATTGCCTTTCAGCAGTTTAGGAAAGCGGGTAATCAGGCAGAGAGCGGGGACAATCACTTGGAATAAACAAACCCTACACAGTCTTCGGAAGAGACTATGGCCAAGGGAGGTGTGACAGAGGCTCCACTAGAAAGTACGGACCTGGGGAGTCGTTGTTGGACAGGAGCTCCACTAGAAGTTACGGACATGGGGCGTTGGTGACAGGAGCTCCACTAGAAGTTACGGACATGGGAGTTGTGTGACAGGAGCTCACAGAAGTTAAGGACATGGGAGTGTGTGAAGGAGCTCCATAGAAGTTACGGACATGGCGAGTTGAGTGTGATAGAGCTCCACAGAAGTACGGACATGGCGAGTTGTGGGGACAGGAGCTCCACCCGCAGTGACGAACATGGGGACTATTGTGCCAGGAGCTCCATAGAAATTACGGACATGGGGAGTTGTGTGACAGGAACGCCCACTAGAGTTAGGACCTGGGGCGTTGTGTGATAGGAGCTCACCTGCGTTGTTACGTACAGGGGGAGTGTATGATGACAGGAGATCCACTAGAATTACGGACATGGGGGTGGTGTGACAGGAGCTCCACATCAGTTACGGGAAATGGGGAGTTGTGTGACAGGAGCTCCACTAGAAGTTACGGACATGGGGGGAGTTGGGTGACAGAAGCTTCACCTGCGTTTGTACGGACATGGGAAGTGATAATCCATTCACAACATTTGTTTGACCGGGTTCATTTTTGATCATGACCTTGGATGATGGCTCGGTGTTGATGACGCCGGGAGGCGTGAGAACATTCCTGTCTCACCGTTTCTATTGTCACTTGAGCAGATCGATTTTTTTTTGCAGTTTATTTTACTTTGTATCAGAGGAGAAGTGGAGAAAGTGCAAAACGTCAGGAAGGAGGAAGGTGCCTATTCCCCGGGCCCAAACATTCAGCAGGATTCCATAGTGAATCCAAGCGTCTATTTTATGGGAGTGCTGAAGAGGAGGCTATAGTACAATCATGCACAATGAAGCAGTGCTACAGTTATCCGTTACAAGCGCCCATGCTGTCATTTTTTAGAGGGAAAATTGAGCAGGGTTTAATGCTGAGCTGTAGAGCGGGGCGGTGCTGGAGGCCACATGGTTATGTTCCAATGTTGGTGCATATAAGACAATTCATCAGAGATGCCCCCTCCTCAAGACATATAACAAATGAAGACGTCCTTATGACTGAGGGAATCCCAGTCCTTTTCAGAGGAGCGAAGGCATTACAGCATTTAGTAAGGTTCGAAGACCAGGGCTGCTGAAAGAGTGTCATTGGAAGGGTGTTATCAGCCAAATATGTCAGCAGTCTCCTCGGCTTATCCAAGACCCGTGGAGCCTTAACCTATCACTGCACGGCCTCATCAACTTGTAAGGAGATGTCTAAGATTATTCCGAGGTCTTCTGCCTCCTTTCCCAAAGATGCGATGGCGCCAAGCCATGGCTGGGATAGGATGCAGTCCCGATAGATGGATGACACGGAGATAAGACGCTTCGCCGCTGAGATTTACCTGGAGCGGAGGTTTCCCTTGACTCGCTGCTAACATCTTTTCCGGTGTTTGCAGGAACAGTTGGGGCGATGTGACGGAGCTTTTGATCATTGGGACAGCAATTTCACACCTTGACTGGACGCACTGAGCAAAACACAACTGGACTCAACAGCCCGGACCCACGAACCCCAAACCCCCGGGTACTGAACAAAGCAACACCGCTACAGGAGGAATCGACGACCACATAGACTGAAACATAAAAATACACAACAACGAGACCGGAAGATGTGACATCCACAGTTCATGGGTCCATCAGTCGCCCGCAAGCTCCTCCATACGATTTAGTGTCTGAACCACCGGATCTATACAAAAGGCTCCAGTCAACCTCCCCAGAGCAGCAAGCACACACCCACAAACAGCAGGAGGGACTACTGTATTTTAGGACTATAAACGCACAAAAAAATCTTTGATTTCTAAGAGTCACAAGGTGCGCCTATAGTCCAGTGCCGCCTATAGAGGAACCGTATTACAGACTACAGCGGCCTTGAACAGTGCACAGGTCTGCCCACCCTTGCTGAGTAATTCATCCTTTAATGCAGGTGCTCGTTTATGTAGGAACCAAGGTTTTAGCAGGATTTAATTGATGGGTGCCCATCAACATCCGGCCGGGGACCGCATATAGTCTGAAAAATTGGTACATCCCATTATTCCCCATAACAAAATACTGTAGGGAAGGGCCTGATGATACTGGATACACACCTGACCCCGGTCAATATAATAGTGGAAGAGCCTGATATATTGGACATATACCTGACCGTGGGTCACTATAATATAAGAGGGGAGGAGCCTAATATACTGGACACACACACACACCTGACCCCGGGGTGTAACATAATACGGGGGGGGGGGGGAGAAGCCTGATATATGGATACCCACCCTGACTCCCGGCGGTCACTATAATATATGGGGGGAGGAGGCGATTAATGACAACACCCGTGACTCGGGGCCATAATTAATCTAATAAGGGAGGAAGCCCCGATATATGGACCCCAACCTGGACTCCGGGTCATGCTAATATAATAGAGGAGGAGCCCTGATGTACTGGACACACACCTGACCCGGGGTCATATAATCTCATAAGGGAGGAGCCTGCTCTACTGGCCCCACCACTGACCCGGGTCACATCATTCTACTCACGGGAGGAGGCTGGATAACTGGACCCACACGGAACCCCAGGGTACTATAATATCCTAAGGGGGGAGGAGCATGAGATATGGAAACACCCTGACCCCGGCGCCACCTATAATATACTACGGGCGGAGCCTGTATATGGACCAATACCTGACCCCGGGTCACTATAATCTAAATACGAGGAGCCTGGATCTACGGGCCCACCCACCTCCGACCCCGGGTTCCGATCCATATAAGGGCGGAGCTGATCTGGCAAAACACCTGACCCGGGTCACTCTAATATCCATAAGGGAGGAGCCTGATATATGGACAAACACCTGACCCGGTCAACTATAATATAATAAGGAGGGCTGATTACTGGACACACACTGACCACGGGTTACTTAAATAATAAGGGAGGAGACTGATATACTGGAAACACCTGAACCACGGCGGTCACTATAATATTAATAAGGGAGGAGCCTGATAAGGGACCAAACACTCTGGACCCGGGTCACTTAGAATATAATAAGGGCGAGCTGATATACTGGCAACACATGACCCGCGGTACTAATATATATAGGCGAGGAGCCGGAGTACTGGAAAACACCTGCCACGGGTCACTATAATATAATAAGGGAGGAAGGAGCGAATACGGACAAACACCTGACCCGGGTCACTATTTAATATAATAAGGGAGGAGGACTGAATATACTGGGACAACACCTGACTCCCGGGTCATTATTAATAAATAGAGGGAGGAGGACGCTTATACTGGACACACAACTGACCGGGTCACTTATAATATTAATACGGAGGGCCTGATATACTGGACACCCACTGACTTCGAATCATTATTAATATATTAGGGGAGGAGCCTGCAAATATGGACAAACACCTGACTCCTGGGTCTTGATAATTTGTAGGGGAGGAGACTGTTATACTGAACACACACCTGACCCGGGGTGATAAATATAATAAGGGAGGAGCCTGGCTATACTGGAAAACAGTGACCCCGGGTCACTATAAGATAAATATGGGAGGAGCCTGATATATGGAGCCTCTGAGAAGGATGTAATGACCACTACTAATTTCCACGTTTGCCCAGTCCATAAATTCCAAGATGCATGCTACAGTGGTGATGGATTAGACTGCTTCTATCCAATTGCAGCCCTACCCAATACTTACATTCATTGTCAAGGTCTTACTGTTGGTTCACATGATACTCTGTAATAACTTTTTAAATATCCTTAAATGTGGATTTTATTTGATTTACTTAATGTTTGTCTCACATTACCTATCCTATGCCCTAGATCTAACGCACCACATACCTGTGATGCTGAGCGGGTTCTATCGGCCGTGCTGCGAAGATACCGCCGGTCCATCGAACCCAGTTGTTTCGGGGGCTCCGTCTCTGGGATATACGCCTGCGTGCCGCGGAATCCTCATACAGGGTCTCCCCGTTTTTTACAGTTGTCTGTATTTCTATGTCAGCGATATGTATCGTCCGGGTTACCAGGCAAACCAAATACGAACGCTTGCAGGATTAAGGACCAGTCATGTGACAGGTCACATGACTAACTAGATCCGCCTACGATACGGGACCGTGTAGTGGACTTTACAAGAAATAAGAAAACATGCACCGGCGAGCAGCGGATGTACCCGGGCAGCAATTGCAGCGCCACGGATTATTAGAATGGCCAGACTCTTTTAATTATTGTCACATTTTTCTGTGGGTGTGGCGGAAACGGAAGTGGGCGGGGAAAAGGGGAGGTACCTCTAATTGTACTGGGCTTTTAAATTGTAGCGCAAACTTATGTCGGTTTAATGTAGCCCATGAACTAAGGACAGGTATGTCCGAAAAGCGTAGGCTACTCTGTCTATTGAGGGGGATCACATGGAATTTGCCATAGGCACTAAATAAAAGCCGTGCTGGTGTGTTGAGCCTGGATGGACCGTGAAGTATTCATTTTTGACATTGTTGTTCGGCCCCAGCAGAAGGGTGGCCCGTGCCGGGAGTCGACACCGAAGGGGGCAGTGAGATGGCATATCCGTTTTTTTGACCAGTAGACTGGGGATACACCCCTGACTCCCGGGTCATTTATAATAGGGGAGGAGCCTGATATTATGGGACACCACACCTGACCCCGGGGCAGTATAATATAATATAAGAGGGTAGGAGCATGAAGGACGGAAACGTACTGACTCGGGTGGTTCACTATAAGATAATAAAGAGGAGCTATATACTGGACCAAACACTGACGCCAGGTCACTATAATATAATAAGGGAGGAGCCTGATATGCTGGACAAACACCTGACTCCGGGATCACTATATATAATCAGGGAGGAGCCTGATATACTGGATCACTATAATAAAATAGGGGAGGAGCCGGATATGGATACACACCTGCGCCGGATACTATGAATAAATGGGGGAGCCTGAGATATTGGACACACCTGACCCCGGATCACGATCCTACAGGGGCGGAGCCCCTCTGATTATATGGATCACCTGACGCCGGGTCACTTATAATAGGGAGTAGCCGCCGCTATCCGGACAAGCAACCTGACTTCGGGTCAGTATCTTAATATGAGGAGGAGCCTGCTATACTGGATACCACCTGACTACCGGGTACGATAATTACTAGGGGGAGGCCGCCCGATCTAGGACACACATCCGGACCCCGGATAATTAAATAAAAGGAGGAGGAGCCTGAACTATAAACTGATACACACTGATTTCCGGGTGGTTATTGTAATATAAAAGCGGAGGGCGCGATATATGGAACACTGGACAGGCTTACCAATGTTGGAGTATTGATATTTTCAAAGAAATTTGAACACGTTTTGGAACCTGGCTGGACCATCGGATTATTTTACTTGTTGTTTTGCCTTCTCAAACAAGGTGGGTCCCTTGCCGGCTCTGTGTACAATCAAAAATAGGCTGGAGGTGAGCTGGAATTTTGCTCTTTTTTCCTATACTGGACACGCACCTGACCCTGGGTAAATATATACCCTGATATACTGGACAAGTTCCTGACTCCAGGGTCACTAAAATATAATATGAGGAGGATCCTGATATACTGGACAAACAACTCACCCCGGGTCACTATGATATAGTAGGGGAGGAGCCTGATATACTGGGACACGCACCTGACCCGGGTCACTATAATATAACTAGGGAGGAGCCTGTGATATATGGACACACGTGACCGGGTCCCATACATAATATGAGGAGCGAATACTGGATACACACTGACACCGGTCACTATGACTAGGGAGGAGCCCCGATCTACTGGCATAAGCACCTGCCTCCGGGGTCCCATAATATAATCTGAGCGGAGCTGATATACGGGGACACGCACTTGATCCCCGGGTCACTGGTCACTATAATAATATATGAGGAGCCTGATTTATACGGATACACACCTGACCAGTGTCACTATAAAGGACGGGAGCATTGATAGACTGAGCACGCACTGACCCCGGGTCACTATGAGTTATGTAGGGGAGGAGCCTGTATATGGATACAAACTGACCCGGGGTTCGCTAAATATAATATAATAGAGGAGGAGCGGGATTATATTACTGGACAAGTCACTGATTCCGGGGGTCACTCTAACATAACTGAGGAGGCCCTGCTATACTGGACAAAACAAACTAAAGGGTCACTCATGGATCTAGCGGACGGGGAGGAGCTGATCATACTGGACCGCACACTGACCCCGGGTCACTGATATAGTAGGGGAGGGAAGCCAAGAATACTGGACACACACCTGACTCCGGGGTCACTATTGCTATCGTAGGGGAGGCGCCTGATATTCCTGGATACACACCTGTGACATCGGGTGCACTATAAATAATATGAGGAGGCAGGCCTGAGATACTGGGAACGCACCTGACCGGGTCACTATAATATAATATAAGTAGGGGGCGAGCCTGATATACGGACCCCCAAAAACGGGTTGACCCGGGCACTATGAATATAATATGAGAGCCTGACTACTGGATACACACCTGACCCCGTGTCACTTATACTAGGGAGGAGTCCCGATTACTGGAAAAGCACCTGGACTCCGGGGCGTCACTAATAATATAATAGGGGAGTAGGGCGGCGCCTGATATACTGGAACACACCTGACCCCGGGGTCCTATGATAATATAATATGAGGAGCCGATTAGACTGACAACAACCTGCCCCTGGGTCACTATAATATAATAGAGAGGAGCCTGATATACTGGTACAGCACTGAACAGCGGGTCATATGATATGTAGGGGAGGCGCTGAAGTACTGGATACACACCTGACCCCGGGTCATCTATAACAGGAGGACACGTCGAATGGATAAGCACCTGAACTCCGGGGCACCTATAATATAAATATGAGGAGGAGCCTATCTACTGGACACGCACCTGACCCGGGTCACCTATGAGAAGTAGGGGAGGGCCTGTGACTATACTGGATACACACAGACCGGTCACTCTAATATAATATAATAGAGGAGGAGCCGGATATTACTGACAAGTCTGAATCCGGGGTCACTATAAATATATATGAGGAGGCCTGTATACTGGACAAACAACTACTCGGGTCACTATGATATAGTAGGGGAGAGCCTGCTACTGGACACCCCCTGACCAGGGTAACTATGATATAGTAGGGGAGGAGCAGATATACTGCGACACAAACCTGACTCCCGGGTCACTATGATATAGAGGGAGGAGCCTGATTACTGGATTACACACCTGACCCCGGGGTTCACTAAACATAAATGCGGAGCTGATATACTGGACCACGCACCTGCAACACGGGTCACATATAAGATAATATAATAGGGGCGGAGCTGATATTACTGGACACACGTGACCCCGGGTCACCTATAATATAATATGAGGAGGCGGCTGATATATCGATACACAAGACCCCGGGTTCACTATAAGAGGGAGGAGTCCCGAATCTATGGATAAGCACCTGAATGGGTACTTAAATATAATAGGGGAGGAGCCTGATATACGGGCACAACGAACCCGGGGTCACTAAATTAATATGAGGAGACTGATAACTGGACAAACACCTGACCTGGTACTCATAACTCTACTAGAGGAGGAGCCGATTACTGGACCGCACATCCTGACCCCGGGTCCTCTGATCTATCGTAGGGGAGGAGCCTGAATACTGGGATACACACGGACCCCGGGTCCACTAAATAAGGAGGAGCCCCGAATATAATGGATAGCACTGACTCGGGGAGGGCTACTATAATATAATATGAGGAGGAGCCTGATATCCTGGACACGCACGACCCGGGTCACTATGATATAGTAGGGGAGGAGCCTGATATACTGGATACACACCTGACCCCGGGTCACTATAATATAATATAATAGAGGAGGAGCCTGATAACTGGACAAGTTCCATGACTCCGGGGTCACTATAATATAATATGAGGAGGCCCTGATATACAGGACAAACAACTAACTCCGGGTCACTATGATATAGTAGGGGAGGAGCCTGATATACTGGACACGCACCTGACCCCGGGTCACTATGATATAGTAGGGGAGGAGCCAGATATAATGGACACAACACCTGGGACTCACGGGTCACTATGATTATATAGGGGAGGACCTGATTATACTGGATACAAACTGCCCGGGGTCACTATATATAATATGAGGAGCATGATATTGGACAAACACTGGCCCCGGGTCACCTATAATAAATAGAGGAGGAGCCTGACTATACTGGACCCACACCTGATCCGGGTCAATAGGCATATAGTAGGGAGGGCCTGATATTTACTGGACACGTCTGACTCCCGGGGGTACCTATAATATATGGGGAGGAGGCCTGATATTACTGGACAAACCATGACCCCGGGTCACCTATAATATAATCGGGGAGGAGCCTTGATATACTGGACACACCCCTGGAATTGGGGTTACTATAAGACCTGTTTCCCCGAAATAAGGACAGTGTCTTATATATTTTTGCTCCTAATGAGGACACTAGCGTTTATTTTCAGGGGATGTCAATTTTCCGATGCACAAGAATGTACATCTTATGGCTAACAAAAAAATTAAACTTCTCTAACATCCTCAGGACTCCCAACTCTGCTTTCATGGTTGTATTCTGTAGAATAGTGTATTATTAGGAATCATGGGCCCCAATATCTCATTGTTTAGTATAAAAGCACTTCGTAAATGACCCTTCTTATCTGGTAGCTGCTGGTATCACATTTGTAGCACAGCATCAGTGATTTACTGCCATGAATTCTTCATGTCACAACCTTCGCAGCATCTAAAAGAGTTCCTAATACTAATGTATGACTGGGGGGAGCTCCTGCAATGGACTGCGCTAGGTCTATTGTCCCAGGGGAAGGCCTATATTTTAAAGGCCAGAACAAACTTGTACTAGTCTGATTTGGGGGATGTCCTTATTTAGGGGAACAAGGGTATAAAGGGGAGGGAGTGAATAGTGGACACACACTGACTCCCGGCGTCATATATATAGGGGAGGAAGCCTGATATATGGACCACACACCTGACACACGGTTGGTTATGTTAATAGGGGCGGAGCCTGACAGTGTACTGGACACACACAGACGCCGGGTCAGTTATGTAATAGGGTGCTTGCGTTGGTTCTTGCGGTCAGGGTTTCATACTATCAGGATTTATCGCAGAAGATGCTTGGGGATCTGCAGGGATGTGGGAGACGTGAGGAGCTGACATGGTGCACTGAAGAAGAGACCGGGGATTAATAGGAGGGGGGGTAGAAAGCCGTCACATTCATGATTAATGGGCATGCTTCCGCACATTTCCTCCCTGCATTAGGGACGTAAGGGTTTCCCGGGGCGACAATGTCTGTAATTGATAATAATAATGCAATTCGAGCAGAGCCCAGGTGAGCCCCCCTCATAATACATGTAACAGCAGCACCAGGACACGTAGTCAACAGCTTCATTACCACAATAAAGCCTCCCCCCTCCGTACCTCAACCATAAGGGAAATAGCCGGCATCTGAAGACGACGTGCACCAGGAAGACGGGAGCGCACCAAAGAGCTGTCAATAAAAACACCCCAAAGAACCGCCACCCCCCGGTGTTTTAAAGATAGTTTTCCACAAAGTCCCTGTGGACGTGAATGAAACAAGATTGTTCGTCCTCGGATACAACCACCGCTTATGCAGTGATTTCATTAAAGAAAAACAAATAGGTTTTGCACATAGGTCTCGGGTGTTATGAAGGTCCCACATTCCATCCTGTGAAAAAGGAATGCTGAATCCGGCGGTGGTCAGATAGACGTGTGACCAATTGAGCCAGGAGTACGGAGGTGGGAGTATCCAAGGACAAAGTTATCTTGTTGAGGGGTTAACATGCTACATTTCTCTACCCAGAGAAACTGCCCACCCCTCTTCAACCCGGACCCGAAAGGCTTGGCAACCACTTGGCAATGAGGTTTTAATCGGAGAATGCAAGGTTCTGAAATACGGGGAAGTAAATCTGGGAGGAGTCCATTATTGCGAAGGACCTGGGTTGACTAGTAGATCGAGATTAAATAACAGACAATGTCAATCAGCTGCCTCTAAGGCAGAAAGATCTGGTCATGTATTCAGGGTCTATGGACTTCGGGTAGGGATGTAATATTACACTGTACTGTGCATGGGTCGGTCCCTTCACTGGAAATGCCGTCCAGTTCAGGGCACCGGTCCATAAAAAGGAACCACCCGGGATCATGAGAGGGTTCACAAAAAGAAGGCCCAAAAATGGATAGCGGGGAATGGGGGGGTCTCAGTTTTATGGAGGAAAGATTAAAACAACTGATTTATTGTCTGAAAAGAGAAGACTAGAGGGGACATGATTGATTTATATAATATATGAAGGGTCCAAAATATGGATTGAAAGTTGTTCAGATTAAATCAAATGACGAGGGGGCGAGTATAGTATTGGTTTTACTCATCAGAGGCGACACAAGGTTCTTTACTATGAGAAACTGTCAATCGTGGAATAGCCGAGCTCAGGAGCAGAGGACAGCAGAGGCTCAGGCCGGGAGCCAGCAGCGACAGCAGAGGGCCAGTCGCGGAGCACAGCAGGGACAGCAGAGGGCTCAGTCGCGGAGCACAGCAGAGACAGCAGAGGGCTCAGGCGGCGGAGAACCAGCCAGCAGCGACAGCAGACGGAGAGAATAGGCGCGGAGACCACAGCGACAGCAGAGGGCTCAGTCGCGGAAGCCCAGCAGCGCAGCAGAGGGATCCGTCGAGGAGCACAGCAGCGAACAGCAGAGAGCTCAGGCGAGGAGCACCCCCCAGCCCAGCGACAGCAGAGGGCTAAGGCGCGGAGACAGCAGGGACAAGCAGAGGCTCAGTGGGGAGCACAGCAGGGACAGCAGAGGGCTCAGCGCGGAGGAGCACAGAAAGCGACCAGCAGAGGCGCTCAGGTCGGAGCCCAGCGCGAAGCAGAGGGCTCAGGCGCGGAGCTACCGCAGCGACCAGAGAAGGGTAGGCGCGAGCACAGCAGGAAAGCAGAGGGCTCAGTTCGCGGGAGCCACAGCTAGGGACAGCAGGAGGGCTCAGGAGCGGAGCCAGCAGCGACAGCAGAGGTCAGGTGCGGAGCCCGCAGCGACCGCAGAGGGATCGGGCGCGGGCCCAAGCAGCGGACAGCAGAGGGCTCAGCGGGAGGCCCCAGCAGCGACAGCAAGAGGGCTCAGGCGTGAGAGCACAGACAGCATGGCAGAGGGCTCAGGGCGGAGCACAGCAGCGACAGCAGACGTTGTAAAAAGATGAAAATTCTAGAAAGAAATCACAAAACTTGGAACAAATTTCTGCTATGGATGATAAGGTCACCCCTTTGTCCTTCATCTGGACAACCTGAATGGTTCAGACTCCTCTGAGCAGCAGAATATTTATACAAAATCAGTGACACTGGGAAACTTACTGAAGGGATGTGAAAGTGTCTCCGGTTCTCATCAGTGTCTTGTACAATAATCTCATTTACATTTATATTCTGAGATTTAGAACTTTTACAAATTATACAATAAAGATAAAATCATAATAATAATCACATAGGAGGATACAAGCAGGGCACATTTACAATATAAGGCACCTGCATGTGTGGTTTGCCGGTTGGATGATTACAGGGGTTCGAGCCAGAGTTCTATCCCCCCCAGGGTTGCCACCCCCCCCCCTCTTCCGCTCCCACCCCAGGGTTTGCACCCCCCCCTCTCCCCACTCAGGGTTGCATCCCCCCTCCCCCCCCCCTCAGGGTTGCATCCCCCCTCATGCCCCTCCATTATGCATACTGGGGTACTACACTGAGGAGCTACACACAGTAAGGAATATTCAGCGTCTGGATGTTGGTGGAGCAGAGGACACACGTGAAGGTTTTGAAGCTAACGCTCTCATCTCCTCGCAGAGCAATATAGAGGCGCCCCATGAGTACAAGCTCCGCCTCCACGCATGGACCATATCCTGGGGGTGACGTTATGGACTGGATGGGCGGCCATAAATCTCTATCCTGAGCTGAATGACACGTAACATAAATCTGCCGCTTTGTACGTGGAGCCTCCGCCGCTCCGGAAAATGAACATTATTGAGGTGGTAGTTAAAATGGCGTGGAGTTTGCGGGAGGTAATCAGCACTTTCACTTAACGCGTCGTACTGTGGGCTGGCGGCGCGGAGAAAAATCAGTGCGGGCGGCCAGCGGGGCGGCCCTCATAATGGAGGCTATTAGCGCAGTCAATAGACTCCCTGCAGTCGTGCTGCTGCGGCTGACAAGTGAGCCTCCTATTACGGGTGCGATCTTATCTGCCGCCATTATTACACGCCGGGCAGGGAGGCTTCGTTCCGCCGCCTCTAATGTGATTTTTGATTAATAGTGGGATTTTTACGTGACAAGAATATTTCATCTAGGCAAATGTTTGCTCTTGTAGCTTCACTTGAACTAACTTGTTCCTGGCAGAAGCTGCCGCACACCGGATCCATGTACTACAAACGGGTACAGAGCGCTGGGCAAGGCACACCGGGCGCAGAGAGCGGCGGGGGTGGGATACACCAGGCACAGAGAGCGGCGTCGGAGGTTCGGAGTGTGGGGGTGGGAATTAAGGACACCCGACGTGCGAAACAGAGAGACGACGGTGGGCGGGGCCAGGCACACAGAACGGGGGCACAGCAGGCAAAGGGAGCGATGGTGGCAGGGCACACAAACGGGGGCCCACCTGTGGCAGAGAGCGGTGGCGGGGCCGGGCACACAGAACGGGGGCACAGGAGGCAAAGGGAGCGATGGTGGCAGGGCACACAAACGGGGGCCCACCTGTGGCAGAGAGCGGTGGCGGGGCCGGGCACACAGAACGGGGGGCACACCTGTGGCAAGAGAGGCCGGTGGGGCTGAAGCCGAGGCAACCAGACAAGAAATGGGGTGGGCGGGCACACAGAACGGGGGCACAGCAGGTGTACATAGCGGCGGTGGATAAGCACATAGAATGGGGGCACACCAGGCGAAGGAGGCGAGCGGCGGCGGCGGGCCACGAAGGAGCGGTGGTTGATGGGGCTGGCACGGCATCTCATGTATACCATATATCTATAACATCACAATAGGAGGAGGCCGTGTTAATGTATCGCATGACCACCCCCCATCTATCTTACATCACACACAGGGGAGACCGGTATAGCATCCCCCCTATCTATTATAACATCAACACAAGAGGAGGAAGGCTTTGTGTATATCATGTGCACCCCCCCTTTACTATATATTATAATAAATCCTAAAACAACAGTGAGGAGGTGTGTATATCATGCCCCCCCATATCATACTAACATCACACACAGGAGGAGGCTGTGTGTAGATCATGCCCCCCCCCCTCTTATATAATAACATCACACACAGGAGGAGGTGTGTATATAATGCCCCCCCTATAATAATATATAAATCACACACAGGGGAGGCTGTGTATATCATCGCCCCCCCCCCTATATATATAACACACACACAGGAGGAGGCTGGTATATCCATGCCCCCCCCCTTATATATAAACATCACAACACATGAGGAGGCGTGTATATTCATTGCCCCCCCTATATATATAACCATCAACCAAAGGAGGAGGCTTGTGATATTCCATGACCCCCTCCTATATATATAAATCACACACAGGAGGAGGCTGGATATCATGCCCCACCATATATATATTATACATCATACACAGAGGAGGCTGTGTATATATGCCCCCCCCCTATATATATTAAACATCACCACAGGAGGAGGATTGTATATCATGCCCCCAACCCCCTATGTTATATAACATCACACACAGGAGGACGGATGTGTATATTTATGCCCCCCAATTAGTATATTAAATCACACACAGGAGGAGGCTGTGTATAGCATGTCCCCCCCTATATATATATAAACATCACACAGGGAGGTGGAGGAGGGCTGTGTATATCATTGACCCCCCCCCTATGGTATAAACTTCACACACAGGAGGAGGCTGTGTATATTCATGCCCCCCCCCCTATATTATATAGATACACATCACAACAGGACGGAGGCTGTTGTATTATCATGCCCCCCCCTATATATATATAAATCAAACACACACGGAGGAGGATGTGTATATTATGCCACCCCCACTTATATTATATACTATAACAGACACACAGAGGAGGAGGCTGTGTATATCATGCCCCCCCCCTTATATATAAACATCACCACAGGAGGAGGGAGTTGTATCTCCTGCCCACCCCCCCTTATAATATAAAATCACAACCAGGAGGAGGCGGTGTATATTATGACCCCCCCTATTTATATAAACATTCACCACCGGAGGGAGGCGTGTATATCCTGCCCCCCCGAATATATCAATAACATCACACACAGGCGGAGGATTTGTATATCATGTCCCCCCTATAGAGAAAAAATCACCACAGGAGGCTGTATATCACGCCCCCTCCCCCTTATTACTCCCCCTTTCCCTCTTACCCCCCACTCCCCCACATTATAGATATACATCACACACAGGAGGAGGCACCCGTTGTTGTTATTGCTATAGCATTGCCCCCCCCCACACCCCTTATATCTATATATATAACATCACACCACAGGAGGAGGATGGGTGTTGTAATCATGCCCCCCCTATATATAGAGATATTATTATTAACATCACACACAGAGGAAGGGGCTGTGTATATAATCAGCCCCCCCCCCCTATATATATATATATAACATCACACACAGGAGGAGCTGGGTATATATGGCCCCCCCACCCTATATATATATAACATCACAAAGAGGAGGAGGCGTGTATATCATGCCCCCCCCCTCCCCCTCTACTATAACATCACACACAGGAGGAGGCTGTGTATATCATGCCACCCCCCCCCTATATAGATCACCTCACACACAGGAGGGAGCTGTGGTAGATCATGCCCCCCCCTATATATATTATATATATATAACATCACACACAGGAGGGGCTGTGTATATCATGCCCCCCACGCTATATATATAAAATCACACACAGGAGGAGTGTGTATATCATGCCCCCCCCCAATATATCTAATATAGCATCACACACAGGAGGAGGCAGTTGGTGTTCGTATATACCCCCCCCTATATATATAACATCACACACAGGAGGAGGCTGTGGAGGCTGTGTATATCATGTCCCCCCTATTATCTATATATAACACACACAGAGGAGGAGCGCGTTGTATATCTGCCCCCCCCCCTCATATTATACCATCACACCAGGAGGAGGCTGTGTATTTCATGTCCCCCCCCCTAATATATAAAATCACACCACAGGGGAGGCTTTGTATATCATGCCCCCCCCTCATATATATAACATCACACACAGGAGAAGGCTGTGCTAATCATGCCCCCCCCTTATATATATATAACATAACACACAGGAGGAGGTTGTGTTGATATCATGGCCCCCCCCTATATATATATAAACATCAAACAGGAGGAGGCGTGTATATCATGCCCCCCCTAATATATAGAACATTCACAAACGGAGGGAGGTGTGTATATCATGTCCCCACTATAATATATACTCCACACACAGGAGGCGGTGCTGTGTATATATGCCCCCCCATATATATATATCACATCACAAAGGAGGAGGCTTGTTGTATATCATGCCCCCCTATATATATGATAACATCACACACAGGAGGAGGCTGGTTGTATATCAAGCCCCCCCCTCCCTATAATATAGAACATCACACACAGGGGAGGTGTGTTATCATGGTCCCCCCTTATATATATAAAATCACACACAGGAGGAGGATGTGTAATATCATGTCCCCACCTAATAGTATATAACATCAACACGGAGGAGGAGTGTATATCATGCCCCCCCCTATATTATATATATAGCATCTACACACAGGAGGAGGCGTGTATATCAGCCCCCCCCCACACCTGCCTATAGATCTAACATCACACAGAGGAGGCTGGTATTATGCCCCCACCTAAATATATAACATCACACAAGGAGGAAGGGGGGCTGTGTATATCATGCCCACCACTATAATATCTATAAAATCAACACAAGGACGGGTGTGTTATATATGCCCCCCTATTTATATATATAACATCAAAAAGAGGAAGAGGCTGTGTATATCATGCCCACCCCCTATATATATATAACATCACAACACAGGAGGAGGCTTGTGTATATCATGCACCCCCCCCTTCCCACTAATAATAACCATCCACGAGGAGAGGCTGTGATATCATGCCCCCGCCTATATATATAAAATCAACACAGGAGGAGGATGGTTAGATCATGCCCCACCCCCCTATATAGAGAACATCACACAAAGGAGGACGGTGTATATCAGCCCCCCCCCCCTATAGATATTAACATACACAGGAGGAGGATGGGTATATCATGCCCCCCCCCCTATATCTATAACATTCCACAAACAGGAGGAGGCTGGTAATCATGCCCCCCCCTATATATATACATCACACAGGAGAGGGGCTGTGTTATCAGCCCCCCATATATATATATAACATCACACCACAGGAGGCGGTGTATATCATTGCCCCCCATATATATATAAACATACACACAGGAGAAGGCGTGTATATATGCCCCACACACTATATATAATAACCTCACAACAGGCGGAGGATGTGATATCATGCCCCCCCCCCTATTAGATATATAACACATAACAAACAGGAGGAGGCTGTTGTAAATCAGCCCCCCCTATATAATAGAACATCACAAGAGGAGGCTGCCTGTGTATAATCAGCCCCCCCTATTAGTACTAATATAGATAACATCACACACAGGCGGAGCTGGTATATCTGCCCCCCCCCTCATATATATATCTATAGAAACATCACACAGGAGGGATAGGAGCTTGTGTAGTCATGTCCCAACCATATACTATATATAACATCACCCAGGAGGCGGCTGTGTATATCAGCCCCCCCCTATAGATATATATAGCAATCACACCGGACGGAAGATGTGTATAAATCATGCCCCCCCCTATATATATAGAGATAACATATATAGAATATGCATAGAGATATAGATATATATATAATAGATCTAGATAGATATTCAGAGCACACAAGGAGGAGGCGTGATATCATGCCCCCCACACTATGATATATAAATCACAAGAGGAGAGGCTGTGTATATAAGCACCCCCCCCCATCCTATATTATATAACCATCACAAAAAGAGGGACTGTGTATATCATGGACACCCCCCTTATAATATATATCACATCACAAGAGGAAGAGCTGTGATATCATGCCCCCCCCTATATATATAACATCACACACAGGAGGCGGTGTGATATCATGCAAACCCCACTATATATAAAATCCACACAGGAGGAGGTGTGGTATATCAGCACCCCCATATATATATACATCACACACAGGAGGACGGCTTGTGTATATCATGCCACCCCCCCCCTGATATATACAACATCACACAAAGAGGAGGTGGTATATCATGTCCCCCCCTATATATATATAACATACCCACAGGAGGAGGGCTGTGTATATTATGCCCCCCCCCCCTATGATATAACATCACACAGAGGGGAGGGTTGATACATGCCCCCCGTTAATATATATAACCATCACCAAACAGGAGGAGGGGGTGTATCTCATGCCCCCCCCTTATTATAAATAACAAGAGGAGGAGGCTGGTATATCATGCCCCCCTATATATATAACATCACACCAGGAGGAGGCCTGTGTTATATCAGCCCCCCCCCCTATAGAACTAACATCACACACAGGAGGGAGGCTGAGTATATCATGCCCCCCCCCAATATATCATTATAACATCACAAACAGGAGGAAGGCTGTGTATATGACCCCCCCCCCTATAGATATAAATCCACCAAACAGGAGGGGGAGGCTGGTTATATCATGCCGCCCCCCCCATATATATTATATAACATCAACAGGAGGAGGGCTGTGTTCATGCCACCCCCCTATATATATAACATCACACACAGGGGGCTGGTTGTATATCATGCCCACCCCCTATAGATATAACATCACACACAGGAGGAGGCGGGTATATCATGCACCCCTAGTAATATTATATATATTACTCTATATACAAACATCACACACGGAGGCGGTGTATATCCTGCCCCCCCCTATATATATATAACATCCCACACAGGGAGGTGGCTTGTGAGATCATGCCCCCCCTCCCATATATATAAACATCACACAGAGGAGGGAGGCTTGTGTATATCATGCCCCCCCTAGATATACATCACAACAGGAGGAGGCTGTGTATATCATGCCCCCCTCCCGATATAATATATAACACACACAAGGAGGACGGCTTTGGTATATCATCGCACCCCCTATATATATAAACATCGCAAACAGGAAGGAGGATGTGTATATCATGCCCCCCCTATATAATATAACATCACACCAGGAGGGAGGTGTGTATATAATGCCCCCCCCCCTATATAATTAGATATAACATCACAACACAGGAGGAGGTGTGTGTATATCACGCCCCCCCCCTATATTATATTAACATCACAACAGGAGGAGGTGTGTATATCATGCCCACCATATATATAATCAACACAGCCACACAGGAGGGGGGGGGGGGGGGCTGTGTATATCATGTCCCCACTATATCTATATAAACATCACACACAGAGGAGGCTGTGTATATCCATGCCCCCCCTATAGATATATAAAGCACACACAGGAGGAGGCTAGTGTAATCATGCCCCCCCCAATATCATATATATATATATAGAATATATATATCTATTACATATATATATTATATATATAACATCACACACAAGGGGGTGTGTAATATCATGCCCCTCCCTATATATATTATTATAAAACACCACAGGAGGAGGCGTGATATCATGCCCCCCCTTATATATATGAACATCAACACATAGGCGGAGGCTGTGTATATCATGGTCCCCCACTATATATATATACCATCACCCACAGGGAGGAGGCTGGTCTATCATGCCCCCATATATATATAACATACACAGGAGAGGCTTTGGCTATCATGCCCCCCCCCAATATATATATATATATATATATTATATATATAAACAATCAAACCACAGGAGGAGGCGGTGTATATCATGCCCACCCACCAAATATATATCTCATATACTATATATATATATATATATATAGAATATATCTATATATATAACATCCCCAAAGGAGCTGGGTATATCATGCACCCCCTATATATAATTAACAGCACACATAGGGCGGAGGCTTGTGTATATCAGGCCCACCAATCATTATATATAACATCACACACAGGAGGAGGCTGGTCTATTCATGCCCCCCCCCCCATATATAGATAGAAACATCACACACCAGGCAGGCGGCGTGTAAGCAGCCCCACCACTATATATATATAAACAATCAAACACACAGGAGGAGGCTGTGTTAATATCATGACCCCCAGATCTATATATAACATAAACACAGGAGGAGGCTGTGTTATATCATGCCCCCCCACTATAGATATTATATATCTAAGAATATATATATATATTATATATATTAACCTCACACACAGGAGGAGGCTGTGTCTATCATGCACCGTCCTATATATATAACCACCACACCAAAGAGGAGGCTGTGTAATCATGCACCCATGATATATAACATCACACACAGGAGGAGGTGGGTGTATATCATGCCCCACGCCCTATATTATATAACATACACACGAGGGCGGAGGTGTGCTATATCATGCCCCCCCACCCCATCCCCCCCCCATATATAATATAACAGCACAACACAGGAGGAGCTTTGTATATCATGCCCCCCCCTATTCTATATAACATCAAAACAGGAGGAGGCTGTTTTGTGTATATCATGCACCCCCAAATAATATATATAAATACAACAGGAGGAGGCTGGTAATCATGCCCCCCCCCCTATATATATAACATCACACACAGGAGGAGGCGTGATATTATGCCACCCACCCCTATATAGATACATCAAAACAGGGAGGTGTGTATATCAGTGTCCCCCCCTATAGATATATTATAACATCACCACAGGAGGAAGGCCTGGTAATCATGCCCCCACCTGATATATCATAACAAATTCACACAAAGGAGGCGGCTGTGTATTAGATCTGCCCCCCCACCTATATTATATAATATATATAATAACATCATCACAGGAGGAGTTGGCTGTGTATACTATGCACGTCCTATATATATATATATATATATAACATCACACACAGGAGGAGGCTGTTGTATATCATGCCACCCAACTATATATATACATACCCCAAAGGGGGGGCTGTGATATCATGCCCCATACTATATATATAAAACAACACAGGAGGAGGCTGTGTATATCATTGCCCCCCCCACTTATATAGATAACATCACCACAGGAGGAGGATTGTGTATATATGACCACCCCCCCCCTATATATATACACTCAACACAGGCGGAGGGCTTGTGTTATTTGCCCCCCCTATATATAACATCACACAAGGGGAGGGTTGTCATATTCATGCCCCACCCTTCTATATATATAACAGCCACACACACAGGAGGAGGCTGTGTATATCATGCCCCCCCTAGCTTATATATAAACATCACCACAGGATGGGCTGTGATATCATGCCCCCCCCCTTCTATATTAACATCACACCACAGGAGGAGGCTGTGTATATCCTGCCACCCCCCCACTCTATTAATCTAGAACCTCCTCTCCTCTAGGTGTAGAGGATGCCCCCTGTCTATGGTGATGGTAGAACCTCCTCTCCTCTAGGTATAGAGGATGCCCCCTGTCTATGTTGATGGTAAAATCGCCTCTCCTCTAGGCGTAGAGGATGCCCCCCTGTCCTGGTCACAGGCCTAGGTATAAAAAGATCTTTGGAGAGATCCTTGTACTGTCCGTTCAGGTATTTGTACATTGTAATGAGGTCTCCCCTCAGTCGTCTTTTTTCTAAACTGAATAATCCCAAATTTTGTAATCTGTCAGTGTATTCTAATCCCCCCATTCCCCTAATAATCCTGGTTGATCTCCCCTGCACCCGTTCCAGCTCTACTATGTCCTTTTTATACACTGGTGCCCAAAACTGTACACAATGGGGCACATTTACTTACCCGGTCCAGTCGCGATCCTGCTGCGCGTTGTCCGACGCTGATTCGGGTCTGCCGGGATTCACTAAGGTCCGTGCACCCAATATCCAGCAGGTGTCGCTGCTGCACCAAGGTCCGCCGGAGTTCACCTTCTTCGTTCCGGTGCATGTAAGTGCTGATCTTGCAACACAAATTCTTTTTTAAATTCCGCTGTTTTTCCGAATCCATCAGGTTATCCCACGAAATTGCGGCGTTCGGACCCTTAGTAAATGACCCCCAATATTCCATGTGTGGTCTGACCAGGGATTTGTATAAGGGCAAAACTATGTCTTTATCATGAGAATCTATTCCTCTCTTCCACCCCATAATTTTATTTTCTTTAGCAGCAGCCGCCTGGCTCTGGTCACTAAAATTAGTTTTACCATCCACCAATACCCCCAAGTCCTTTTCAGCTTCAGTTTTGCCAAGTAAATGATTGCAGCAGTCTCATTTTGTGTACTAACCTTTTATACGGCACGGTGTCAAAAGCCTTTGAAAAGTCCAGATATACAACATCCACAGCGTCCCCCAGGTCCAGTCTGGAACTTACCTCCTCGTAGAAACCAATCAGTCTGACAGGACCGATCTCTCATAAACCCATGTGTGATGCCATAGAGGTGCAGACACTTCTTAACTAGAGATGAGCGAACATGCTCGTCCGAGCTTGATGCTCGGTCGAGCATTAGGGTACTCGAAACTGCTCGTTGCTCGGACGAATACTTTGCCCGCTCGAGAAAATGGCAGCTCCCGCCGTTTTGCTTTTTGGCGGCCAGAAACAGAGCCAATCACAAGCCAGGAGACTCTGCACTCCACCCAGCATGACGTGGTACCCTTACACGTCGATAGCAGTGGTTGGCTGGCCAGATCAGGTGACCCTGGGATAGACTAGCCGCTGCCCGCGCTGCTCGGATCATTCTGTGTCTGGATGCCGCTAGGGAGAGAGCTGCTGCTGGTCAGGGAAAGCGTTAGGGTGTTCTATTAGCTTACTGTTAGGCAGGAGTGATTCTCAAAGAACCCAACAGCCCTTCTTAGGGCTACAATAACGTTCTACTTTTTTTATTTTAATTTGCATCTTTTACCATTTTGTGAGGAATTAGCAGGGGGACTTGCTACCGTTGTGTTTAGCTCTTAGTGGCACACATATCCATAGCAAAGACCGAAGTGGGAAAATTCAGTAGGGGTTGGATTTCTATTAGGCAATAACTCAGTGTCATCTCATCTGGCATAGTAGTGTGCTTCCTTTGATACTTGGCTAGAAAATAGCCATAGGAGAATACAAACAGCTTCTTGAAGCCTACAGTAGCGTTCTATATATTTGATTTCTGGTTGATCTGCTGGTGGCTGTAGTTTCTGCAGTGCATGTACTTGCCAATTCTGAGCAATTTGTAGTGAGACTTGCGACCGCTGTGTTCTGCGCTTAGTGGCGCACATATCCATAGCAAAGGCCGAAGTGGCAAAATTCAGTAGGGGTTGGATTTCTATTAGGCAATAACTCAGTGTCATCTCATCTGGCATAGTAGTGTGCTTCCTTTGATACTTGGCTAGAAAATAGCCATAGCAATAGGATAGGATTGTTTGGTTCTAAAAACTCAAAAAAAAACAAAAAACACAAAAAAAAACAAAAAACACAAAAAAAACACACAAAAAAAAAAAAAAAAGTAAAAAAAAAAAAAAAGTTATAACTCTCATTTTAAAAATGTTTAACCCCAGGGCTAGGGGTAGAGGACGAGGGCGGGGACGTGGGCGTCCAACTACTGCAGGGGTCAGAGGCCGTGGTCCTGGGCGGGGTGAGACACCACCTGCTGATGAGGGAGCAGGGGAACGCCGCAGAGCTACACTCCCTAGGTTCATGTCTGAAGTTACTGGGACTCGTGGTAGAGCACTGTTGAGGCCAGAACAGTGCGAACAGGTGATGTCGTGGATTGCTGACAATGCTTCGAGCAATTTGTCCACCACCAGTCAGTCTTCCACGCAGTCCACCCATGTCACCGAAATCCCCACTCCTCCAGCTCCTGCACCTCAGCCTCCTCCCCCCCAGTCTGCCCCCTCCCAGGAAAATTTGCCATTTGAACCGGCATACTCTGAGGAACTGTTTTCTGGACCCTTCCCACAGTCACAAACCACTTGTCCGGTTGCTGCTGAGCAATTTTCCGATGCCCAGGTTTTCCACCAGTCACAGTCTGTGGGTGATGATGACCTTCTTGACGTAGTGGAAGTGTGTAAAGAGGTGTCCGACGATGAGGAGACACGGTTGTCAGACAGTGGGGAAGTTGTTGTCAGGGCAGGAAGTCCGAGGGGGGAGCAGACTGAGGGATCGGAGGATGATGAGGTGACAGACCCAAGCTGGGTTGAGAGGCCGGGTGAACACAGTGCTTCTGAGACGGAGGAGAGTCCTCGACCTGAACAGGTTGGAAGAGGCAGTGGTGGGGCCAGACGGAGAGGCAGGGCCAGAGCTGGTGCATCAGCGCCACTGTCAACTAGTGAAGCTCCCGTGGTGAGGGCTCTTGCGGCGAGGGCTAGATCTTCAGAAGTGTGGAGGTTCTTTAAGGAAACACCGGATGACCGACGGACTGTGGTGTGCAACATTTGCCAAACCAGGCTCAGCAGGGGTTCCACCACTACTAGCTTAACTACCACCAGTATGCGCAGGCATATGAATGCTAAGCACCCCACTCAGTGGCAACAAGCCCGTTCACCTCCGGCCGTGCACACCACTGCTCCTTCCCCTGTGTCAGCTGATAGTCAGCCCCCTGCCCAGGACCCTGCCACAAAAACCCCATCGTCGCCTCCACGATCCTCCACAGCATCCACCAGCGTTCAGCTCTCCATACCCCAGACGCTGGAGCGGAAACGCAAATATAGTGCAACCCACCCGCACGCCCAAGCCCTTAATGTGCACATCTCCAGATTGCTTAGCCTGGAGATGCTGCCCTATAGGCTAGTAGAGACCGAGGCCTTTCGCAACCTCATGGCGGCGGCGGTGGAGGACAGGAGGCCACAGTATGAGAGGGATGGAGGACAGGAGGTCACAGTATGAGGAGGATGGAGGACAGGAGGCCACAGTATGAGGGTTGGAGGACAGGAGGCCACAATATAAATTGCATTGCAAACTTTAAATGGGTATAAATTAGGGCAGGTCACAAGAAGGGGTCAGGTCCATATTATCCATTGCTTGGGGTGGTACAATGAGGGGGGCAATGGGCGTGGGTCAGGGCACAAACATTTTTCTTAGTGTTCTTCACCTTTTTTCCCTCTCTTTGGATCCCAAAACTTGGGATCTATGATGTTCCATGCTGCACGGCTGTGCCTCTTGCTATCACTACCACTACTACTACCGCCACTAATACTATTGTTACTACTACAAGGTCGTCTCTAAAGATGAGCGAACATACTCGTTGAGCTTGATGCTCGTTAGCATACTCGAAACTGCTCATTGCTCGGACGAAAATTTGCCAGCTCGAGAAAATGGCATTTCCCGCCGTTTTCATTTTTGGCGGCCAGAAACAGAGCCAATCACAAGCCAGGAGACTCTGCAGTACACCCAGCATCACGTGGTACACTTACATGTCGATAGCAGTGATTGGCTGGCCTGATCAGGTGACCCTGGAATAGACTAGCCCCTGCCTGCGCTGCTCGGATCATTTCGTGTCTGGATGCCGCTAGGGAGAGAGCTGCTGCTGGTCAGGGAAAGCGTTAGGGTGTTCTATTAGATTACTGTTAGGCAGGAGTGATTCTACAAGAACCCAACAGCCCTTATTAGGGCTACAATAGCGTTTTTTTTAATTTGCTTGTGGCTGGGCTTGCTGGCACTAGTAGTGCAACTACTAACATATTTGTGACGAGTTTGCAGGGAGACTTGCGAACGTTATTCTTGTCACACATATCCATTAGAAAAAGCTAAGTGGGACAATTTATTGGGGGTTTGATTGAATTAGGCACATTCTGACACTTTTTTTTTTTTCAAATCAAAAAAATAACAAACATAAAAAAAAAATTACCAAAAAAAATTAACAGTTTATATTTCTCATTTGTCTATACAATAGACATTTATTTGGAAAATGTTGAGCCCGAGTGCTAAGGGTAGAGGACGAGGGCGTGGGCATCCAATTACTGCAGGGGTCAGAGGCCGTGGTCCTGGGCGGGGTGAGACACCACCTGCTGATGAGGGAGCAGGGGAACGCCGCAGAGCTACACTCCCTAGGTTCATCATGTCTCAAGTTACTGGGACTCGTGGTAGAGCACTGTTGAGGCCAGAACAGTGCGAAGAGGTGATGTCGTTGATTGCCGACAATGCTTCAACTCATTTGTCCACCAATCAGTCTTCCACGCAGTCCACCCATGTTACCCAAGTAAGCACTCCTCCAGCTCCTCCACCTCAACCTCCTTCCCCCCAGTCTGCCCCCTCCCAGGAAAATTTGGAATTTGATCTGGCATACTCTGAGGAACTGTTTTCTGGACCCTTTCCAGAGTCACAAACCACTTCTCAGGTTGCTGCTGTTCTCTTTCCTGATGCCCAAGTTTTTCACCGGTCGCAGTCCGTGGGTGATAATGACATTGTTGACGTAGTGGAAGAAGTGTGTAAAGAGGTGTCGGACGATGAGGAGACACGGTTGTCAGTGTTGAAGTTGTTGTCAGGACAGGAAGTCCGAGGGGGAGCAGACTGAGGGATCGGAGGATGATGATGTGATAGACCCAAGCTGGGTTGATAGCCCAGGTGAAGACAGTGCTTCTGATATGGAGGCGAGTCCTATACGAGAACAGGTTGGAAGAGGCAGTGGTGGGGCCACATGGAGAGGCAGGGCCAGAGCTGGCGCATCAGCTCCAAATGTTTCACGTAGTGAAGCTCCCGTGTCGATAACTAGTTTTTCGGAAGTCTGGAGATTCTTTAAAGAAACAGCGGATGACTGACGGACTGTGGTTTGCAACCTGTGCCACACCAGGATCAGCAGGGGTTCCACCACTACTAGCTTAACCACCACCAGTATGCGCAGGCATATGAGTGCTAAACACCCCACTCAATGGAACCAAGGCCGTTCACCTCCGGCCGGGCAGACCACTGCTCCTTCCCCTGTGTCATTTGCTGCCTCTTCTAGTCAGCCCCCTGCCCAAGACCCCGGCACAAACAACTCCCACTCGAAAAGCACACCTTCGCCTCCACGATCCTCAACAGCGTCCACCAATGTCTCCATCCGCAGCGTTCAGCTGTCTACACCCCACTCATCCTGGAGATGCTGCCGTATAGGCTGGTAGAGACTAAGCGACAGCAGGCGGTGCTCAAACTGCTGAGCTTAGGCGATAAAAGGCACACCGCCCAAGAGCTATTACAGTGCATCACGGCACAGACCAATCTGAGGCTGAACATGAAGCCAGGCATGGTTGTGTGTGACAACTGCCGTAACCTGGTGGCGGCTCTGCAACTCGGCAGACCGACACATGTGCCATGCCTGGCCCATGTGTTCAATCTGAAAGATCAGCGGTTCCTCAAGACATATCCCAATCTGTCCGATTTGCTCACGACGATGCGCCGCATCTGTGCGCATTTCAGAAAGTCGACCACAGATGCTGCCACTCTCAGTGCAGGGCCGCCTCCAACTGCCCGCTCAGCGACTGTTGTGCGACATGCCCACGAGGTGGAATTCCACCTTCCATTAACTATGTTATCCAGAGTTTACCAGCAGCGCAGAGCGATTGTAGACTGCCAGATGTCAACTTCCACCAGAACTGGTAGTCAGGTCAGTCAGCTTCCTCAAGTTTACAATGAGGAGTGGACGTGGATGTCTGACATCTGTCAGGTGCTGAGTAACTTTGAGCAGTCAACACAGATGGTCAGTGGTGATGCCGCCATCATCAGCCTCACCATCCCGCTGCTTGGCCTGTTGAAAAACTCTCTGATCAGCATGAAGTCGGAAGCTTTGCGCTCGTCACAAGAGACGGGGAAGAAGATTCCCTTGTTGATAGCCAAAGCACCCTCAGGTCTGTTTCTCAGCGCATATCGGAGGAGGTGGAGGAGGATGAGGAGGAGGAAGAGGAGGAGAATGTCGGCGAGACAGAAGAGGGGACCATTGCTCAGTCCTTCACTGTTCAGCGTGTATGGGCAGAAGAAGAGGAGTTGGAGGAGGAGGAGGAAATGGACAGTCAGGCCAGTGAGGGGAGTGAATTCTTGCGCGTTGGGACTCTGCATCTGCATAAGGCAGATTTCATGCTAGGCTGCCTATCCCGTGACCCTCGCATTGAAAGAATTTTTTCCAGCACCGATTACTGGGTATTCACTCTCCTGGACCCACGGTACAAGCAAAATCTTTACACTCTCATCCCTGGAGAGGAAAGGAGTGTGAGAATGCATGAATACCAGCAGGCCCTGGTGCACAAGCTGAAACAGTATTTCCCTTCTGACAGCGCTAGCGGCAGAGGGCATACTTCTGCGGGACAAGTAGCGAGGGAGAGTAGGCGAGCAGGCGGCTTGTCCAGCACTGGCAAGGGTACGCTTTACAAGGCTTTTGACAGTTTTATGTCACCCCAGCAAGACACTGTCACCTGTCCCCAGTCTCGGCAGAGTAGGGCTGATCTTTACAGAAAGATGGTGAGGGAGTACGTAGCTGACCATACCATCATCCTAAATGATCAGACAGCTCCCTACAACTACTGGGTTTCAAAGCTGGACATGTGACACGAACTGGCGCTGTATGCCTTGGAGGTTCTTGCCGGCCCTGCCGCTAGCGTGTTGTCTGATCGGGTTTTCAGTGCAGCTGGTGGCATCATCACCGATAAGCGTACACGCCTGTCGACTGACAGCGCTGACTGGCTGTCACTTATCAAGATGAATAAAGCCTGGATTTCTCAGGTTTTTCATTCTCCACCAGGTGAAAGCAGCTCAACCTGAATAATGTATGCACTCCTCCTCCTCATTGTTCTCCTTCTCCTCCTCTTTGTACACTAAAGCAGAGGAAACTGGCTATTTTTCACCAGGGCCAACTGGCTCTAGCTATAGTACTATATCTATTTAATTTTTCTGGAGGGCCACCTACCCGGTCCTCTGTTTTAAAAAAAAATTGGGAGTGCCACGTACAGGTACTCTATGTATTTAATTTTTCTGGAGGGCCACCTACCCACTCCTCTGTTTTGAAAACTTTTTTTAACTGCCACATACAGGCACTCTATCTATTTAATTTTATTGGAGGGCCACCTACCCGCTCCTCTGTTTTGAAAACTTTTGTGGACTGCCACATACAGGCACTATCCAAATGTAATTGTCTCCATAGCAGCCGCCACACGTCGTCTTTATAGCTGCCTCCACACGTTATATCCATTGCTACCTCCACACGTCGTCTCCATAGCTGCCTCCACACGTCGTCTCCTTAGCAAATGAGCTGTGTCAGGCTACATTTTCGGGTGTTTTACCAGCTGTGATTTTCTGGCATTTTATATGGGTCACTCATTTTCACAATGCACGCAAAGCTGGATGACTGAGTGCGCGTCTCCCCCCCACATGCCTCCACACATCATCCCTATAGTTGCCTCCACTCGTCGTCCCCATAGCAAACGAGCTGTGTCCTGCAAAACTTTGGGTTTTTTTAACGGCTTCCACATCAAACTTGTTAACTTTGTCACCACACTGCTGTGTTATCCACAAAATATACCGCCAAACTTTTATCTATGAAGGATATTATTTCAGCGCTACTTGCGCATCTCTTTACGTTCCCCTCCCCCGCCATAACCAGGCCAATTACTTATAAGAACAGTGCTACACTTGATCGTACACAAAAGGTTTTTAGAAATGCTGTTTGTAGCCGGAGTACACTCTGGTTATGTCGCCTGGACAATCGCCATCCCAAGGCTGCGGCCGCAGCCTCCACACGTCGTCCACATAGCTGCCTCCATACATCGTCCCCTTAGCAAACGAGCTGTGTCAGGCAGAATTTTCGGGTGTTTCACCAGATACATAGTGGAACTCGGCCCATCTGTCGTCACCATGCTGGAGACCTGAAGTTGCAATCATAGCAGCGCAATATGAATGCCCCATACTGTCACTCTTAATCATGGAAGTCGTCTCCATGGCTGCCTCCACATGTCATCCCCTTATCAAAAGAGCTGTGTCAGTCTCATTTTTCTGGTGTTCCACCAGATAAGTTATGGAACTTGGTCACTATGTCGCCACCATGCTGTGTTATCGACTAAATATACCGTCAACCTTTTGTTCACATAGGAAATCATTTCAGCGCTTCTTGCTCACCTCCTTTGGTTCCTCTCTGCCGCTATAACCATGCCAAATACTGATACATACAGTTCTACACGTTATCCTCGCCAAAAGGAATTTTTTTTAATTGGTTTGAAGCTTGAGTCCATTTAGGGTATGTCGCCATGACACTCTCTAGCCTGCCACTGCTGCCGCTGCCTCTGCCTCTGCATGCCGTCCCCTATAGTGTCAGGGTCAATTATTGGATGTTTTAGATGCTATCTAGCCTCATTCGGTCACTCTGTCATGGCCATGCTGTTGCCCATAATTTTGGCATAATGGTGCGATTAAGCAGCCTCAGAGGCATCCATGCATGCTGCCCCTGCTGTTTCCTGTCCATTTCCGTGGTGTTTCCATCCTTTTCTGAGGTTCCCAGGTGTTTGGCCAAGCTTCCCTGTGCAGACCATTGGTCCCCTTGAAAAATGCTCGAGTCTCCCATTGACTTCAATGGGGCTCGTTATTCGAGACGAGCACTCGAGCATCGGGAAAAGTTCGTCTCGAATAACGAGTACCCGAGCATTTTAGTGCTCGCTCATCTCTAGTCATCTCCCACCGTGTCTGACATGTTCCTTGCTGTTCTGTTGTGGTTTTACTATTATAACTTCTCCCACTTCTTCTTCTTGTTCTGTGATTTGCAGGTAATTGTCTGGAATGTATAACATGTCGCAGGGCTGGTGCTCGCCCCACTGACTGCACCGGTCTCAGCCTCCCGTGTGCCTATTTTCAGGTTTGCATGACACTGCACATCAGGACATTACACAGTGAGTATAATATGACACCGGTGCTGCAGGCTATCCTTCAGGTGACACATAATAACATGATATTGCGCCCTGTCTGTAAACTGATCCCTCCAATTTGATCCTGTTGAAAGGTTTTAGATGAGAATTTTTTTAGTTTTTAATGTTTATTGTTTTAAGAAACTGAGCAGATTGTTCAGTGGCCACATGATGTCACCGACTGCCATGTCACTGGCAGAGAAGACATCACCAGGAGACAGGGGGGGATTGCTAGGGGGGCCCCTGGAAGCAAAATCTGGTGGAAGCCACCATTGAGTGTAGTCCAGACAGGGAACAGCAAACGCTATACACAGCTCCCCTAGCAATCACTTTATACAGCCCTTCACAGCCATCACTATATACAGCCCCCAGTAATCACTATATAGAGCTCCCCCAGCAATCACTATATACAGCTCCCCCAGTAATCACTATATAGAGCTCCCCCAGCAATCACTATATACAGCTCCCCCAGTAATCACCATATACAGCCCCACCCCGAAATCACTGTATACAGCTCTCAGTAATCACTGTATACAGCTCCCCCAGCAATCACTGTATACAGCTCCCCCAGCAATCACTGTATACAGCTCCACCAGCAATCACTGTATACAGCTCCCCCAGCAATCACTGTATACAGCCCCGCCCCGAAATCACTGTATACAGCTCCCCCAGCAATCACTATATGCAGCTCCCCCAGCAATCACTATATACAGCCCCCAAGCAATCACTATATACAGCTCCCTCAGCAATCACTATATACAGCTCCTCCAGCAATCACTGTATACAGCTCCCCCAGCAATCACTATATACAGCTCCCCCAGCAATCACTATATACAGCCCCCCGCAGTAATCACTATATACAGCCCCCAAGCAATTACTATAGACTGCCCCCAGCAATCACTATATACAGCTCCCTCAGAAATCAACATTAACAGCCCCAAAGCAATCACTTTATATAGTCACAGCAATCACTGTTTACAGCCCCCCTAGCAATTACTATACAAAGCCCCCCAGCAATCACTATATACAGCTCCCCCAGTAACCACTATATACAGCTCCCCCAGCAATCACTATATACAGCCTCCTGTAATAACTATATGCATTTTAATTTGTGCAAATTGGAGTAGTGTTATTTATACACATTGGGGAAGTGTTATTTATACACATTGGGGCAGTGTTATTTATGCACATTGGGGCAGTGTTATTTATACACATTGGGGCAGTGTTATTTATGCAAATTGGGGCAGTGTTATTTATACACATTGGGGCACTGTTATTTATACACATTGGGGCAGAGTTATTTATATACATTGGGGCAGTGTTATTTATGCACATCGGGGCAGTGTTATTTATACACATTGGGGCAGTGTTATTTATGCAAATTGGGGCAGTGTTATTTATACACATTGGGGCAGTGTTATTTATACACATTGGGGCAGAGTTATTTATATACATTGGGACAGTGTTATTTATACACATTAGGGCAGTGTTATTTATACACATTGGGGTAGTGTTATTTATACATATTGGGGCAGTGTTATTTATACACATTCGGGCAGTGTCATCTATGCACATTGGGGCAGTGTTATTTATACACATTGGGGCAGTGTTATTGATATACATTGGGGCAGTGTTATTTATACACATTGGGGCAGTGTCATCTATGCACATTGGGGCAGTGTTATTTATACACATTGGGGCAGTGTTATTTATACACATTGGGGCAGCGTTATTTATGCACATTGGGGCAGTGATATTTATGCACATTGGGGCAGTGTTATTTATAAAAATTGGGACAGTTTATTTATACACATTGAGGCAGTGTTATTTATGCACATTGGGGCAGTGATATTTATGCACATTGTGTCACGATGAGCCGTTCCTCTGGTGTCACAGACCGCCTCATGTTGGTATCCTGAAACCGGAGCCCCGATCGCAGGTCCGCCAAAAGACGATCAGATGAAGTCACAGTCATCCGAACGTAGTTGTGAAACTTGTCCGGATGCTGGCGCATGTAGGCGTACAAGTTCATGAAGTGACCCCTCCTAGGCCGCTCAGCAACAATGGGATGAACCCAAAATCGCCGAGTCGAGTGCTGCTCCTCCTCACGCATTGCAGAACACCTTCGGAGAAAGCGCAGTACAACCCAGTCCAGGAGCAGATCGTCTGTGGGATTGTACGCCATCGCAAAAGACAAGAAGTGCCAGAAACCAGAAGCAGCAATGGAGACTAAACCTCGCTCTCAGAAAAGTCAAAATGGAGTCTGGGCCGGTCAGGTGACCAAATTTGGGGATGGGCAAGCGTTTGTCATCATTTGTCATTATTTTCTGGCCCACCGAATTTTATACGGACACGGTACGGATACGGTGCAATACGTGCGCATACGGGTAAAAACGGCACGTATATACGGCACAATACGCCAGAAATATACAGAACGTGAAAATTTATAAGATCGTGTGAATGCAGCCTTACTTGTTTAAGTTGGTGTGTTTAGGCTATATTAAATTCATGGAACCTTATCTGGCCTATTTGGATGTTAGTCACAACACAAAGAACAATGTTAGGGAGGGGTCAAGGATAGCTTCCCCTCCAATTGGGGATTCAGTGTCTTGCACTATGATCCCCTGTTGTGGGACTACGTTAGAATCCGGTATCAATTAGATAATATTACACCTATACACACAAAGACCAGATTTCAATTATTGAATATTAAAATTCATGATTTTTATTGAAATTACACAATATCAAAAAACCTTTTTAAAAATTATTGAAAGGGTGGGGGGTTTCAAGTGTGGGGTAAAACAGTGCGGCAGTCTGTGCTGGAGAGACATGTATAACAAATTCCAGTACACGTGAACCGGTTAAGCTATAATGGTTTACAATTTCAAGTGTAGTTCAAGTTTTTGGTAAATAATGCAGATTGACATATTAGCAAAAAAAAATGGCATCACGGGGACACACCTGGGTGTTTAATGTTTTGCATAGCCCGGTGTCTGTACTTATTGTATTGCACTTGCCCTTGGTTTGGTTAAAGTGCTTAAGGTGTGCATCAAGTCCCTATAAGGCCAGTATATCTATGCAGCATATGAATGGAATCTCTACACTATTACCTGTTGGGGTCGGTACACGTGGATCTGGATGGCTGACACCCCGACGCGCGTTTCGGCACGCTGCCTTCGTCAAGGGGTAAATTCAGCTAGACAGAGAGCTGTTTAAATGCCTGGAGTAGCCAATGGGAGCAAAGGAACTCACCTGGTGTTGCTAGTAATCTGGCTCAGTGTTCTATTACCGGGCGCATGTGACCCGACGCCACTTCCGGTCACCCCCCCCCCCAACGCCGATCACGTGATCCGGTCATGTGACGACTTGCGTCACACCCGGATACACAGATCATGCGATGCACGGGAGCCGGGCCCCGGAGATCAGTCCGCACATGCGCACAATACTGGCGCATACGGTGAGTGCTTCCCGTGGTGGAGGCCAATATCTTTGAACATATAGCCACTAAGTGTGCAGAAACTCAAAGACAAGAAGGGGCGGGGGAAGACAAAGGGTTAACTGTGTAGTCATGTGACTATGACATAATGCCAGTGAATAACTGGTGTATTTACTCTGATGCATGTGCGTGAATAATAAACAAGGGGAAGTAAATAGTGGTGCATAGGACACCACTTCAGTGCATGGGACAGCAATTTATGTGTAGGTAAGAAGGAATATAAGGTACCTATATGTTACGTGGGTAGTATAAAGTGACAATTGTGTATAATGAGGATGTGAACTGACATGCAATACCTCATGATTCTTAAAATATATTTTAAAATATCTATCTGTAAAGTATATCGTATAGTTAATATAGTAAAATATCGATACCCCATTATTAATGTAATAAAATATCGATACCCATTAATAATGGTCTGTACTTGATCACAATAAACGTCGTTTTACATAGAACTTCATTTCCTTACACAGGGTTACAATATGGATTGATATACTAATACATTGATTTTGTGATCTGTGCATGATCCATAAGGACAACAAAGTGCAATACTCGATGTCAATTTCATAATGGACATATACATAAATAAAGTGCTAAGTGCTGTGAAAAGGCTGTGATGAAGGGGTCACATAATTGCTGGGGTGACAGATATCAGTGCTTCGTATATAATTGCTTCAAAAAATTAATTGCATTTTTAAAACTTGTGTGAGAGGGTATGACGGGGGGGGTAATAAAGAAGGGGAATAAGAGGGGAGAAGGAGGGAGGGAGAGAAAGGGAAGAAAAGAGAGCAAGGGTTAGAACGGTGCCGCACTTCAGATAATACCTCAAGGTGACCATTTTTACATATATAGAGTCTTTGTAACCGGGCAGTGTAATTCGGGCAGTGATACCAGGTTTCGGTGGAAGGTATTGTGCCAACACTCTATCTGATCTTAAAATAGGCCAGTACCTGGCCAATATTTCTCTCATATTCCCCCATTGGCAGTGGTAGTTCGATATAAATCTTACCTCACGATGGCTTTGTGTCTTGGGTTTTGGATGTAATAATTCGAGTCTAGGCGTGTTTTTAGCTCTGTTATATGCTTTCCTTAGAGAGCGTTGGCTGTAGCCACGGTCACGGAATCTTCTTCTTAGTTCGTCTGCCTGATTTTTAAAATTCTCTTCCGTGGAGCAAATCCTTCGTATCCTCAGGTACAGTCCAATGGGGATGGCGTTGATTGTCTGTGTTGGATGCGATGATGATGTGTGTAAAAGAGAGTTCACGGAGGTTTCTTTTTTGAAAACATCAGAATGCAAAAAACCAAATTCATTTCGGCTTAATATCACATCCAAAAATTCCACTTTGTCCTTGCTCACATGGTGTGTCAGCTTGATATTGATCAAGTTCAATTTTTCTAGGAAGGTTTCGAGCTGCTGAGTCTCAGGCGCGGAGCCCAGCAGCGACAGCAGAGGGCTCAGTCGCGGAGCACAGCAGCGACAGCAGAGGGCTCAGTCGCGGAGCACAGCAGCGACAGCAGAGAGCTCAGGCGCGGAGCACAGCAGCGACAGCAGAGGGCTCAGGCGCGGAGCACAGCAGGGACAGCAGAGGGCTCAGTCGCGGAGCACAGCAGGGACAGCAGAGGGCTCAGGCGCGGAGCACAGCAGCGACAGCAGAGGGCTCCATCACACGGATGACCCACACGTCACATCAGTCATGTCATATGTTCTCCATCACACGGATGACCCACACGTCACATCAGTCATGTCATATGTTCTCCATCACACGGATGACCCACACGTCACATCAGTCATGTCATATGTTCTCCATCACATCCATCACACGGATGACCCACACGTCACATCAGTCATGTCATATGTTCTCCATCACACGGATGACCCACACGTCACATCAGTCATGTCATATGTTCTCCATCACACGGATGACCCACACGTCACATCAGTCATGTCATATGTTCTCCATCACAGCTTACAGTCTATGAGGATGAGGGGGTGACACAAGAGCTTACAGTCTTTGAGGATGAGGGGATGACACAAGAGCTTACAGTCTATGAGGATGAGGGGGAGACACAAGAGCTTACAGTCTATGAGGATGAGGGGGAGACACAAGAGCTTACAGTCTATGAGGATGAGGGGGTGACACAGGAGCTTACAGTCTATGAAGATGAGGGGGTGACACAAGAGCTTACAGTCTATGAAGATGAGGGGGTGACACAAGAGCTTACAGTCTATGAGGATGAGGGGATGACACAAGAGCTTACAGTCTTTGAGGATGAGGGGATGACACAAGAGCTTACAGTCTATGAGGATGAGGGGATGACACAAGAGCTTACAGGCTATGAGGGTGAGGGGGTGACACAGGAGCTTACAGTCTATGAAGATGAGGGGGTGACACAGGAGCTTACAGTCTATGAGGATGAGGGGGCGACACAAGAGCTTACAGTCTATGAGGATGAGGGGATGCCACAAGAGCTTACAGTCTATGAGGATGAGGGGATGACACAAGAGCTTACAGTCTATGAGGATGAGGGGATGACACAAGAGCTTACAGGCTATGAGGATGAGGGGATGACACAAGAGCTTACAGTCTATGAGGATGAGGGGGTGACACAAGAGGTATAAGAGATTGTATAATTGTCCAGCCATTCTTCATAAGGGGACAGATTACAATAATTTAATAATTACAAATGCTGCTGCTTGAACTAGTCATCAGCCGCATCATATACAAAGTCCAAAAATATTTCCATTCTAATTTTCTTTAAATTCCATTGAATTGGTAAAAAATTTTAAGTAGATACCATATATATAATGTGTCACGGGTGCCCCTGCGACCCATGTCTCCCCTTTGTCCCCCTCTACACCAACAGTGTCACTCACCTCCCCACGTTCCTGCGGCGGCTCCTTTAGTCTGGCACGTGCCTCCCCATCTCCTGATGCGCACACCCCTGCTGGCTCTGCGAGATTTTAAGGGTGAGCTCACCGCTAATTGGCGCTGGCCAGCTGGTAACTTAATACATAGCCAGCCCTTATACCCTGCCGGATCTTTGTGCTCTCATGCCATTGAAAAAGCTGCATACCTTGCCCTGGGCGTTTATCCTGATTTCCTATTGTGGCCCCAGTTCTGTCCCTGACTTCGCTACTCTGGTCCCAGCCTTGACCTTTTGCCTTGCTCCTGTGTTGCCTGTCTCGACCTACTGCCTGTCCCCGACCACGATTCTGCCTTACGACTCTATTTGCGTGGTGGCCAAGGATAAGTACAAAGTTGCGCCTGTGGGGCAACCTGGTGGTAACACACACGGCAGCAAATCCAACCCGCTTTGCAGTGGGTTCTGGTGAAAATCGGTTACCACTTAGACTCCGCTCCCAAGTGTCGGCTTACGTCATCATTCGCGGTGGTTATTTGGGTCCACTACCCTGGAATGCTGACATTATGTGATAAAGATATATCATATCTATCATATGTGATAGATATGATAATTTGCTCTTACCTGCCTGCAGCACATGACTCCCTGATTATATTTCTCTAGCTCCTCCTGCTCTATATCATGCTGGGTGTGGATAGGACACTATGTAAAATCTACTCAGCATCTCCTTCTCCCTAACATGTTGCCTTTTGCAGTTCATTAGAAATTAGATTTGTTACTTCAAGTGTCATTAGCATTAGCATTTTCTAAAATGATTTCTATGTGATGTCTTTCTTTCCTATATACAGGAGAGGATACAAGCCATGTGAGGGGATATATACAGGAGAAGATACAAGCCATGTGAGGGGTTATATACAGGAGAAGATACAAGCCATGTAAGGGGACTATACACAGGAGAGGACACAAGCCATGTAAGGGGTTATACACAGGAGAGGACACAAGCCATGTGAGGGGGTTATATACTGGGGTGGACACTGCTGTAAATTTTGGATTTTAGGCCGTGACCTTCGTTTTTAAGTGCTCTAGCAACACCCTGCGGAGAAGGCGACATATGATGGTGCAGTCGCATGTGTCCTTAAGTTTGCATTCTTTAAAACATCACAAAAACACATGCGTTTTACTTGTTACAATGGGGCAGATTTACTTACCCGGTCCCGTTGCAATCCTGAAGTGCATTGTCTGACGAGGATTTGTGTCCGGCGCGATTCACTGAGATCGTGCGCCCGAGTTCCTGCATGTGTCGCTGCTGCGCTGAGGTCCGCCGGAATTCACCTGCTTCTTCCTGGTGCATGTAAGTGCTGATCTTTTGACACATTTTCTTTTTTTAAATTTGTTTTGTCCAAAATACGATCACGTGCGCCAAAATCCCAACGCAAAATGGAAATCGTCGGGAAACCCGACAAAAATGCGTCCAAAGGACCCTTAGTAAATGACCCCAATGCGTTTGGCTGGTTTGAAAGCATTTCTCCAAGTGTAAGCACCTGTGTTAACATTTTCACCGCTACTTACACTTCCAGCAATGAATAAAATGTTTTAAAATGCAATGTTAACGCCATGTGAACGCAGCCTTAAATCTTGTCAACTTTATATCTAAGTTACAGATTAAAACAGGGTGCAAGAAAAAAAATTCTTCCTATGCACCTTCCCTGGATCAGGTGCAGATTTTGGATTTAAAAAGTGTCAGCGCCACATGTGAGTCGTGGCTGCACTATACTTGAAGCAACAAAATTCTGCACTGAAAGGGGCGTTCTGGTGCTCATTCGGACCTACGACACATATTTTATGCAAAAATGTGTTGCACTCTCTATGTAAAAGGTGCACCAAAACATTTTGTGCACTTGATCGGGGCAGTCCAAAGGACGCCAGAGTCGGGAAGAAAGTGTGCAGGATTCCTGAATCTGGCGCCCCCTGCACACTACACAGGACACTGCACGTTGTACACACTGCACTGATTATGATAGATGTGGGCCAATATATATTATGTAATATAATATATCATAGGGGGAGAAAATTTATCTGTAGGCTCTTTGTGACACATCTATCTCAGCCTTTGGAGCTTCGCTGCTTATTTATTGGCCCTTTAATTAAACTCTCTGGGATTTTTTAAAAATAATTACATTTAGAGCAAAATACTTGCAACAGCATGTACGCCAGGAGGGGATTGGAGTAACCTTTTTGGACTTATTTAAAAAAACAAAAAACACTAAGCATATCTGTATCTGCACGGGGTTGCACTAGCAGTGGTACTGTGTTTATGCTCCAACTTCTGTGTGGCGAGAAAAGGCCCTTGGTTGAGTAACTGGAAGCTCGTGTCGGGAGGGCGGTATGCTACAGCTACACGATTGAGGCTGTGGACCTCAAAATAAAGGAAAGTGAGAGAGGGTGAATGACCTAGAAAGTGCATTGTGGAGTATGCCTACCTCTCCTCTCTTCCTACTCTCAAGTTTGGAGGAGTGAAAGAATTGCAAACCAACATAGTACAGAGCAGCAGGCGATGCAGTGTCATCATGCTGGTTTCACGTTTCAGTGATACCCCTTCCTCTCCATCACGGTGCCGGGCTCAGGCCTCCATGACATTGGTAACCCCACTGTCTTCATCACAATGCCAGGCCTGGGGGCTTCCATGACATTGGTAACCTCACTGTCTACATCACAGTACCAGACCCAGGTTCTCCATAACATTGGTAATCCACTGTCTACATCAGTTCCACAACCAGAGCTTTCATTACATTGGTAACATTACTGTCTCTATCACTGTACCAGACCCAGGGTGCTGTAAAGTGCTTTCTCGAGCCTCATTCAGAGGCTCTAGATGAGCTTTAGGCTATATTCACACTGACGTATGGGGGACGTATATATACGGCAATGGGCGCATAGACGGCAATGGGCGCACGGCATCGTACGGGAGCGGTACGGTGCAGAACACGTGCGGCACCGTACCGCTCCATACCCCGGAAAAAGATAGGGCCTGTCCTATCTTTCTCCATATTATGGCGCCGTGCGCCATAACTTCCTATGGAGAGGGGCGGGGGTGAGCCGCGCTCACCTCCTCCTCCTCTCCCCGTGCACTGCCGTTGCCCGCTACGGTGCGGTAAGGGCAGGCAATGGCAGTGTGAATATAGCCTTACAGTGGGAAATGACCCGTTGCCTTGCCGGTGAGTGCCGCATCCTTTCTTCATGCTTTACAACTCAGAATGAATCCTGGACGTCAGGCATTTACTTCTGCTCTGACTCCAGACTAGATATCAGTTTTCAGTATTTTCAGTGGATATTGTGTGTTGGTGTTTGGCGCTCACAGCACATGTGCATCGAAGGGAGATAGTCTTTGCCAATTACTGTGCGGTTCTTAGCAGGGGATGTACGGCCTCCTGTGGTGTATATTATATGTATATTACAGTGTGAGAGAAGCCCAGGACCATGGAGAGGGGATAGCCGCTCTACGCAGCAGCTCCAGAACTATATCTGCAAGTCATTATATTGGGAGTTGTCTTCTCCATCCAACACGGGGCTTTCGAGCTCCATCTGGTCGCCTCTTCAGGGATTGAGCAGGAATTTTTCAGATCGTGCAGTTTTGTCTGTGGAAGGACTTCAGTGAGAGAAGAGTCGCTTGGGCACAGACTTAAAAAAAACCATAATGAGTTACATATTGTGCCCATAATATGTCCACAATCCCAGGGGCAGTGTCCGGTTGCTCCTCCACATATCATGCTGCATTAACCAGATTTGCATTTCTTACAAGACCAGCGAGAGCATAACAATAGCTCATTCCTAGGTCCCCACCAACACAATGGCCTCTACTTTCGAACAAGTGGCGTTATGTGCTCACGTCTTCACATTATGTCCCCTGAACTGCAGCTAGTATGGAAGCTCCATTGGTGAAATCACTTAGATCAACATACAAAGGTATGTGCAAAAGCTTTGTTACCTGGATGAAAGTGGACTGAAGTGTCCTTTTATTAGATGGATTAAAGTGTTACTCTGATGTAACAATGATTTTTACCAAGTAGTGAAATCAAAAAATCTTTCATTGCACTTTGAGTGTTGGAGTTGCCAAGAGGCATGGAAGTTCAGGAGCATCATGGAAAAGCCGATGAGCTACCTGAAAGATGAAAGAGCCCAGGTGCATCATGGAAGGACTGAGGATCCACCTGAAAGACCCCAGGAGCATTATGGAAAAGCTCTGGCGCTACCTACAGTAACCCAGGAGCATCATGGAAGGACTAGGAAGCTACTTGAATGAACCCAGGAGCATCATGGAAGGGCTGGGTAGCTACCTGAAAGAACCCAGGAGCTTCATGGAAGGTCTGGGGAGCTACCTGAAAGAGCCCAGGAGCATCACGGAAGAGCTGTGGAGCTGCCTGAAGAAACCCAGGAGCATCAAGGAAGGGCTGGGGAGCTACCTAAAAGATCCCTGGAGCATCATGGGAGAGCTGTGGAGCTACCTTAAGGAACCCAGCAGCATCATAGAAGGGCTGGAGAGCTACCTAAAAGAGCCCAGGAGCATCACAGAAGAGCTGTGGAGCTACCTGGAAAAGCCAACGAGCTACCTGAAAGAGCCCAAGAGCATCATGGAAGGGCTGGGGAGCTGCCTGAAGGAACCCAGCAGCATCATGGAAGGGCTGGGGAGCTACCTGAAAGAGCCCAGGAGCATCATGGAAGGGCTGAGGAGCTGCCTGGAGGAACCCAGGAGGATCATGGAAGGCCTGGGGAGCTGCTTAGAAGAGCCAAGGAATAGCGTGAAGAGCTGCCTGGAATAGCCATGGATGAGCAGTGTATTAGCAAATATCTAATAGAAGCTGCATTGAAATCTGTATGTAGCCACAAGTGACGCCTAGAGGAGGAAAGGGTTTGACCACGTCCTGTGAATATATTCTATAAATACATACATAGAATATGTATAAAATATATTTGGGAACATTTACTTACCCTGTCACTGGAGTTCACAGAAAGTGCATTGTCCGTGTATAATGCACTGTGCCGCGATTCACGTGCGCCTGAAATCATGAATGTGTCACTTCCCCGCTCAGGTCCGACCATCTATTTTGTGTTGCATCTTTAACATAGGGCGCGCAACACATTTTCAAAGTTAAATACGGCGCTTGTTCCAAATCAGTCGGACCGTCCAACGGCACGTCCCCTAATTTGTGTGACTGCACCACAAAAGGGTTACGTGCAACACAATCCCAGTGCAGACACTTTTTATGCCTGTGGAAGACGTTTTAGGCATGAAGAACGGGCACAGTCCGTCTAAACCCTTAGTAAATGAGCCCCAATGTCTCTACTTCTGCTTGCGTGTACATCTTACATCTGCTGATACTTTACTTCTCCCTGACTGTCCATCCGCGGGCCGCATAATCGGTGATGGGCTGTTGTTTTGGGCCAGAGGTAGCTGGTGTTTATGTGATTTGCTGTGTAATGGAGGCCATTTCTGAAGTATTTTAACACAGACCTTCTTGGACTTTTTGGGATGTTCTGGAAACACAAGTCCTGTCCCAGAAAACCCACCTCAGAACTGACGGGACTTGCAGTATCTGCTGCTAATGTGTCACATACCTTATGACTGTCCATACGTGTAATGGGGTCCTGACATGGACAATATTAGCTTTAATTTTGTGGCTGATTTTATCACACAACCAATATCCAGCACATGTATACACACTGGGCCAGAGGCGAACTGCACTACGTGACGAATTCATGAAAATCAAATCGGATCTCGGTCTTCGTGAATGTGGCGCACGCAGCACACGCCCGAAGTGCGTGAACTGTATGCACCATATTTTTTCTGATGGACCTGGTTCAAGGGCTGTGCACCATATCTCAGTCACACTTGCTGACATAGATATGGCGGCCGGGGTGTGAATAGTCACCGGAACACCCCTTTATGTGGCGTGCATACCGCAGTACACAATGCTAGCACAAACACTTCATATGTACAAGTGCAACCAGTTTCTATGTGTTTATGCGCAGTCTACGCTGGAAATTTGGTGTGGACTGCATAGTAAATCTGGGACACTGTATGCAATCCATCTGTCCGCACATGTGCTCATATGTTCTACTGTTCGTCCCATGCGCACATATACACAATGTGGTGGATTTGCACGTACACTGATATTTACACATTAACACTTGGCCTTATTGAAACAATCCTTTGCACGGTGAGTGCAGAACTCTCTGGGGCTCAGACGGATAAATGCCAACATCTGACGGAGTCTGGAGATCTCTCCGAGGTCCAGTAATATGAGCGGTTAGCGAGGATTCACTCAACACATTATGAGAGAGTATATAATGTCCACATGGACACCTCATACATCTTCCATCAGTCCAGGCTCTAGGCTTGTCACGCTCGTCAGGAGCCGCACTGCTCTTCTAATTTTATCTTCCTTCAGATATATAGATATAACTCCCATTATTATAAACATCTCAACCTGTGGAATTCAAGAGTCCTTCAGAGAGAGCGATGGCTCATATTCTCAGAACAAGGTGGGTTCGGAGAGATTCCTGTCATGTGTAATTTCAGTGATTTGGCCACAGATGTGTGTTGGACAGAGTCATCAGGAGCAGGAATGTAGGATATGTAAGACCTGTATCCTATAATATCAGAAGAATAATGAAATACTTTCTCAGACAGAACACGGCATGCAGAATGAGCCAGCGTGGTCAGGGCGTCAACGCTGCACCATGGAACGTGTGGAGACAGACATATTTATCCATGCGGGCTCAGTACACATTGATGATGAAGGTGCCCCATGATAGAGTCCAATGAAAAGGATGGAGCCACTAACCTCCCGGACCTCCTCCTGCACTCGCATCTATAAATGATTAGTGACAGATGGTAGATGGTCACATTGCCAAGCCTTACGAACCTCTTACTCTTCATATTTCCGTATGTTTTGGCCATGTTGTCCTCCCTCCCCATCGTTCTGCACCCTGTACTCATAATGACAAAGGGGCAGCAGAACATTAAAATCTTTTTCAATTCATTGTTAGTGAAAAGATAAAGTATTGTCCGGAGCCTTTATTAAATTTTTAGTTGTAGCACCTCTGGTAGGGATTATTGCTTCCCTTCTTCTTTGATGCCACAAGGTTTACTTCCGTTCTTTAAATTTCTGTAAATCCTCATTACCTCTGTCAGGGTGGACGAGGGCCTTCAATGGATAGCCATTGTCAGGTCTCTCCAGAGATGTTGGTTTGTGTTCAGGTGGGGACATTCACAGAGCTGACCCATTTGTTTGTTGGAAAGTGAACCTTTGGCTCAAGTCAAATTCCAGAGTCCTGAATCAGGAGCTATCTTCTCCTCCTGTCTCTGAGCTGTACAGTCAGTTATTTCTTCATGTCTGCACACTATGGGCAGTTTCCTCCTCCTCGTGCCTCTGCGCTCTACAGGCAGTTTTCTCCTATCACGACTTGGCCTTTGCTCTTAAAGCAAACCTGTCACCATAAATTGGCCAAATAATTCAATACTAGTATGTTATCAAGCGGCTTCTAGACCCTGTGTAGTGGCATCATCCAGAAAATCAACTTTGAAGTAAAATGTAATTGCTTTTATGAGTTGAAGAGTTTAACACTGAAGTCAAGCTCTCCCTGCCTTAGACTGTGCCGTTCACTGTAATTGATGGTCCTGTGTCCAGGGACATCATTGACCAGATCTCCGGAAGTCTGGCGCTTGATGTCAATCGCAGAGGAGAAGGTGTTCAGAGGTGGGACTTGACTTCAGTGTTAAACTCTCCGCCTCCATGACCTTGTATAACCAGATTTCAAAGTAGATTTTTTTTTTATGATGGCACACAGCTGGGCCATGAAAGAAACATGATCAAGAAACTTTTCAGCTGGTTGACAACATAGAGGTAATAGTTTATTAGACCAATTCCTGATGACAGGTTCCCTTTAAGACCTTTAAACAGAGGGTTGACTCTTCATATTATGTGCCATCACCTGAATTTATATTAGTAGGCTAATATGAAGATGCAAAAATATCGGAAAGCTGATCTCTAGAAACAGATTTTATATACCAAGAAGGCCATGGGCAGTGATGTAAAACGTTCTTGTGCCCGTTCCTTCACTGACAGACAATGGGGCACATTTACTTACCCGGTCCAGTCACGATCCAGCGGCTGGTTCTCCAACGCTGTTTCGGGTCCGGCCGGGATTCACTAAGGTCCGTGCGCCGGTATCCACTAGGTGTCGCTGCTGCGCTGAGGTCCGCTGGAGTTCACCGGAGTTCACCTTCTATTTCTTGGTGCAGGTAAGTGCGTGTCAAGCGACACTTTTTTTTTAATATCGTGGGGTTTTCTGATGCCCCACGCCCCTGATTTCCGTTGCAACCCGGCGCAAAATTGTGCCGAAATCTGATCGCATGCGCCAAAATCCTGGCAGAATTCTACGCAAATCGGAAATCGGCGGTATACCCGACGGAATTGCGAGATTCGGACCCTCAGTAAATGAGCCCCAAAGTGTCAGGTCTTCTCTCTGACATCTGTAGACCTGGCTAGACATGCTCCTCACACTAGGTTACTTTCAGAGCTGAGGGTGTTATCAGGAGTACCACAGACTCTTGCACACAATAACCTGGAGACTTATTTGTGATTATAACAAGCCTCATCTGTTAGCAGGAGGAGTCATAGGACTCATAGGAGTCTCTTAAAAGAAAAAAGAAATCCTGTGCACTCACCAAAACTGTGAACTTCTTTTAGTCAAGCCATGTAGGGAGCAAAAAAGATGTCGGACACAAATGAATTACAGACCGTTTCACGCTACTTGCGCTTTCTCGGATTCCGAGTCCAAGCACCTCAATCCTGCTTGATCTGCACTTCCTGCACCTCACTCCTGCAGGATAACACTTCCTGCATGATCTGCCCTTTGTGCACCTCACTCCTGCGGGATCTGCACCTCCTGCATGTCACTTCTGCAGCATCTGCACTTCCTGCACCTCACTCCTGCACGATTTGCACCTCACTCCTACAGGATCTGCACCTTTCTGCACTTTCTGCACCTCACTCCTGCATGATTTGAACCCTACTCCTGCAGGATAACACCTCCTGCAAAATCTGCCACTTGTGCATCTCACTCCTGCGGGACCTGCACCTCCTGTATGTCACTTCTGCAGGATCTGCACTTCCTACACCTCACTTCTGCAGGATCTGCACTTTCTGCACCTCACTCACATTCTGCTGTGTGATGACTGGGAGGCAGATTATTGGGTTGTGTTGGTGGTAGCGGTGAGGATGAATGGGGCAGTAGCAGCAATATTGATGAATCCTAATACCTTACCGGGTGTCATCCGCGGAGCTGCACCTCGGTGCCTGAGCCTCTCGTTTGTAAAGGGTTAAAGCCTCCCGTCCCTGGGCTGTTCGGCATGCTATCTGTGATAATACTGAGCAGATGTTTGGGGCTTGTTGGCATGCTGCGCTCACCTTTTGTGCTTTTAAATTGCTTCATATTTTTTTTGTTTCCGTGCGGCTTTACCATGACATTTAATACCCTGTTTCCAGCTCCTTCTGCTCTGCCGCTGATGTGACCGCAGCGAGGATTATGGATGAGTAGAGAAGGACATGATATTAGAATCTGTCAGCTCAATGACCCACGAGACAGAAACACAATACTACATGTAGCTACAAAGCCCCTACTAGTTCCTGAAGGGTTAATAGACTGTACTGTCCATCCCTAATTAACTCTAAAATGTGGCTAATGAGGCATGGAGCACTCCCCGGTGGTGGATGTTATGGGTGTAGCTGCTGGTTGTGTCACTGACTACTGGCTGTATTTTATCTTTTATGATCCCTTGGCAGATTACTCCAATCACCTGCATTAGATAGAAATCATCCAGGCAAATATTTCTCTATATATAATGTGTGAATTGGTACATTGGTAATCTGCATAGAGTTTCTTCGGAGGAGGAGCTGGGCGGGAGGCTGTGGGCGCAGAGGCATGGGTGGGAGGTAGGCTGCGGGTGCAGAGGAGGGGCCAGGCCGGAGGCTGCGGGCACGGAAGCATGGGTGGGGGGCTTGGGGCGTGGAGGAGGTAGGCTGCGGGAGCAGAGGAGGGGCCGGATTGGAGTCTGCGGGCATAAAGAAGAGACCGGGTGGGAGGCTTAGGGTTCTGAAGCATGGGTGGGGGGCTCGGGGCGTGGAGGAGGGAGGCTGCGGGTGCAGAGGAGGGGCCGGATTGGAGTCTGCGGGCATAAAGGAGAGGCCCGGGTGGGAGGCTTAGGGTTCTGAAGCATGGGTGGGGGGCTCGGGGCATGGAGGAGGGAGGCTGCGGGTGCAGAGGAGGGGCTGGGCAGGAGGCTGTGGCTGCAGAGGAGGAGGAAACGGTGGGAGGCTGCAGGCACGGAGGAGGGCCCAGGAGGGAGGCTGCAGGCGCGGTGGAGCCGGGCAGGAGGCTGCAGTTGCGAAGCCATGGGTGGGGGGCACGGGTCGTGGAGGTGGGAGGCTGCGGTTGCTGAAGAGGGTGCAGGGTAGGCTGGGGACATGAAGGTGGGGGTCGGGCGGGAGGACATGGAGGGTGGGGACGTAGGGGCAATAGGCAGGAGGGGCTCAGGGCGTGTAGGACCCAGACGGTAGGCTGTGGAAATGGAGGCTAAGGGTAGCAAAGTTTTTCTTTGTAAGAGCTGTTAATGTCCTTGCATGAGTTAAGAAATGCGATTGTTTGTGTCAGTGAGTTCCCGTTGTTGGCCGCGTGTATTGGGGCGCAGCGGGTGGAGATGAGGAGAGGGGCTGCTGCCGCACATATTTCCCTCTCTCTCAGCAGCAATCCTGTTTCCCAAAGCCATCTGGCTCATATTAGAGACTGAGATGGGAGAATCGCAGGAAAACAAAACCCATTTTTCCTCTCTAGCACATGTGGTATAAAATCCATGTCATTTTTTACTGTCTACTAAGATGCTTTAAAGTGCAGGAAATATTGATTCAATCACTTTTCATGTCACAAAGAAGCCGCGCACCTCCGCGTCCGAGAGCTCTCAGGTAATGAATGGGTGAGTGGTGTCCACCGCTCCCTGAGGACGCCCATACTCTGCGGCCCACTCACAGCAGGTAATGGCCCATAAAATAACGACTCCTTACCATTACAGTGCTGAGAGGCAGCATTACAGGAGATCTAACACCATGACCAAGCACAGAGATCACGTGTGGCCCATTGTGTATCTGCAGAAGATTTTTTTACAATTGTTTTATTTGCAGATTAAGTTGTGATGCAGTAAATTCCATATGTGCTGTGCCGAAGGCTCAGTTTGTAAATGACTTAATCCTAAATCTACTTAATAAACCTGGATTGGACTGGTGCTTTACTTGGCATTGACTGCTGATATTACGCCACCCTCAGTGATCAAGGGGTTCAATTACTTTATGCAGCACTGGTAACTGATTTTAGTGATTAGGGATTTGTGTCCCCCAGGGATGGAAGGGAGATGGCCCACAGCCTAGTCTGCACAGCACTCTAGACCCTCCCCTCTTAGTAACTGCTGTAGTGTTTTATCAGAACCTGCTACAGCAGTGACTCAGAGCACAGGGGAGGGGCTGTGCTGAGTGACTCCTCAGGATTGGGTGAAGGAGTTTGTCAGTGAGTTGTTTGTTCATCTTCAGCGATGAGGCTTAAAAAAGGTTGCTTTGTTCAACAGAAATGTTACTCTATGGGTGTATGTCGAAAAGATTTGCATCTATAATTCTGTGTTTGGGAAATGTTTAATTCTTTTTCAGCCTTTTCTTGCACTTGGCCCCTACGGCGTCGAAGGGCAGAGACATATACTGCAAGGCCAGGCTGCGCTGTTGTCTATGGGAGGAACTAGAATGTACTGTTATACTGCAGAAGTATATAACCAGTAGAAGTTTCCTGTAGCGCCCCCCTGTGTGTCCGTGAATCTTCATTTGCTCGTTTCTAGTGTTGTCTTTGACCTCAGTATAATGACGACGCTATGGCATTACTTCAACATACCCTATTAAAATGGGCATGATCACCTGGAAAGGCATGACATATGGTACACAACAGGTACAATAGTATATAAGGCCCTGCCCAACCACCCATAGACGCTCCATGTAGCTGTGGTGGACTATTATATAAGTATCACATTGCATTATGAGACCCAGAGATGACCTAGTGTCCAGTAAGGGGACACATTCATTATGGCTGAAATAAACTGAGGTCCACACAAATACATTGTGCAAGATGGATACATAATACGTTGCTTCTGCTCCTCTTGCAGAAGGATCTTTGACGTCTTTTTGATGCTCAGTGTCATTGTTATTAGTAAAGAGATTTCCATTGCAAGGTAAATGGCTGATTTCCAGGGTCTGTGTCTCCCAGCTGGAGACCTGCTCTCCTGTGTGATGGTAGGACAGTGGTCAGTACCCAGGACAGCTCCACACTGTAAGTTCACATGCGACCATCTCTGGTGGGATAACATCTCCCAGAACATGACAACATTTCCAGAACAAACTCATTCCAGGACAGCTTTATGTGCTAGGAAGAAAAGAAGACCAGAGCTGTGCATTCCTGTCTGCATCTCAGAAAATAAATCTGCCCGTGGAGCCTGAAGAGGAGCCTCCAGCAGGAGAAGAAAGCCAGGAACAGAGAACGGAAATGGTAAAAGATAGCGGGCTCGTCAGGAAGACCTGGGGCATCGGATAGCCGGAGTGATATCCAGTCATGATCATCCATCTACGTGTCTACCTGATCCTTCTTCCAGAGACATCGTTGAGCAGTTACTGTACTGGGCAATACTCGGACTCGTCTTTCCATGAAGGCCTACCCCGTGATACAGGCAGAGCTGCTCCTGAGACATTCTGTACAGTTTTTCTTGCCAGGACACCACAGAGCGCACATTTCCATTGTTTGCTGTTTACACAGAGCATTGTGCAGAGATTTTATATGAACACAATGTCATCAATAATAGCACAAGGACCATTGTATCCGGATATCATGGTGAACCAAGTGTCTATAAACAGTAGCTCTGGCTTCCAATAGGCATCACTAGATAATGGATAGAGCAAATACATAATTGTTGACTTTATGAATGCAAATCAGGATTTAACGGATTCATTGACGATGGTTATGAGCCTCAAATGTGCCCCATAATAATAATTTAAAAAATCTTTATTTATACAGAACCATCATATTCGATAGCACTTTACAACTCAAATGCAAATTAAATAATAAAGAAGCATACAAAAAATTATATGGAACAATAGGAGTGAGAGCCCTGCTCACAAGAGCTTACAGTCTATGAGGGTGATGGGGGGACACAGGAGGTATAAGTGCTAGTAAGTGCTGCAGCTTGAAGCCCCCATCTTATATACAGAGTCCAAGGTGAAAGTGACTGCACCGAAGACTATGGGGCAGATTTACTTACCCGGTCCGTTCGCGATCCAGCGGTGCGTTCTCTGCACTGGATTCGGGTCCGGCCGGGATTCATCAAAGCAGTTCCTCCGCCGTCCACCAGGTGGCGCTGCTGCGCTGAAGTCCGCTGGAATGCCTCGAAATACACCGGCCTATCCAGGATGAAGGTGAGTGAAATTTTCGCGACACAATTTTTTTTTTAAATGCGGCGGTTTTTCCGAATACGTCGGGTTTTCGTTCGGCCACGCCCCCCGATTTCTGTCGCGCGCATGCCAGCTCCGATGCGCCACAATTCGATCGCGTGCGACCCGGGGCAATTCGGGTACAATCGGCGCAAATCGGAAATATTCGGGTAACACGTCGAGAAAACGCGAATCTGGCCCTTAGTAAATGACCCCCTATAGCTACATAACAGATGGGAGGAGGACACGGGACAAATTAGAAGAGAGAGTTGAAGTTTCATGCAGTTATGCAGTTAGTGAGTGCCTAAAGAGATGGGGTTTAAGGGCATGTTTGAAACTTTGGAGTTTTGGTATTAGTCTGATAGTCCGGAGAAAGGCATTCCAGAGAATTGGTGCATCTTGGGAGAAGTCCTGGAAACATGCTTGAGAGGTTGAAATTAAAGAATTAATCTAACATAGTTGAAAAGCATGGGTTTGGGCGAGACTGAGATAAGAGAAGAGAGGTAGGGAGATGCAGCCTTGTACAGAGCTTTGTGGATGAGGGCGATTATTTTAAACTGTATTGGGATCGAGACGGGCAACCAGTGCAGTGACTTGCACAGACCATAGACATCCATGTAGCATTTGGTCTCAAAGATGACAAGCCTGGCTGCTGCATTAAGAGAGTTTAGTTAGTGGAAACCCAATTGGTAGGAAGTTATATTAGTCTAGTTGAGAATGAATCAGAGCAACAATTGCCTCAAATGAAGAGTGAACAGAGTGAGGTACCAAAGGGTATAAGTGAGTGTATTGAGAAATCAGGTGGCTGCACCTTTTGTGTTAGTAAGGAGTGAAGAGTATCAAAGAGCCTTTTGGGGTTGTTAGAGAGAGAGGATATTAGATTAGTGAAATAGACCTGTTTAGCAAGGTGAAGGAAAATATGCAAATATGTTTTTCAAGGTGGGAAATGGAAAACAATGCCTCCTTTTGCTAACGGCAGCTTCATTACCACCAAGTATGACCTACAAGAAGTCTATAAACATGTCGTGGGATTAATACAAACCAGTTTGTACACTGCACTGGTTGGGTCTGGTTGGGTCTCTTCAGTACAGCGTAGGGAACTAGTTTGGCTGAGTGAGGCAGCCTTACCTGGCAAGCTCTCCATAAGTAAAACTCATCCTTCCTGACCCCCGCAAGGTAAAAGGGCAGCGTTATAAGTTTGGGCATAATAAGTTGTCAGGTAACAATACGTGACTCCTGAGGAGATGTCTTGTGATGTTTTTGGTGTCTGGTTATCACGTGGCAGTTGGTTTTCATTACGATCATAGTGTGCTTGCACATCCCCCCTCCCCTTTCCCTTGTATCACCCCAGTTATTCCCTCCAGGATATTGGTTTCCAGTGAATACTTTGTTTTGTATGAAGTTTGTTGGGTTCTCAGTATGCAGATATAAAGTAGAAGAGTGTATAGAACCCATGGCGTCAGGGATAACTTTTCTATAAAATCATGCTTGCCGGAAGAAGCGGTTCAGGATGACTGGCTTGAGGAGAGATACGTGGAAGGAGTTTGGGATGCACATGGTGGGAGGAAGGTGCAGCTTATAGGCCACAGGATTGATGCGCCTCAGCACCTCTAAAGGACCCATGAAATGTGGACCAAGTTTGTAGCCAGGGATCTTTAATCGGAGGTTAATTGGAGTATAACCAGATTTTGTCACCTGGAGAGAAGATGGGAGGAGGCCTGCATTTCTTGTCGGCTTCGATCTTGGTTTGAGCAGAAGCCTGTTGCAAGGAAAGACCCACTGGACTACTGAGGCTGATGACGTAAGCCAACACCTGGGAGTGGAGTCTAAGTGGCACCCAGTTTTCACCAGAGCCCGCAGCAAAGTGAGTTAGACTTACTGTGGCCAGGTCGCTCCACAGATGTGACTTTGTCCGCGGTGGCGGCCAAGGTGAATTACAGAATCGTGAGGCAAGATTGTGGTCCGGGACAGGCAGGAGGTTGAGACAGGCAGCACAGGATTAGAGTCGGGGATGTAGCGGTAGGTCAGGTAAGGTCAGGCAGCACAGGATCAGAGTGAATATGGGTCAGGGTCACAACAGGTAATCGTAGAGGAAACACTGGACATCAGGAACAATTTTCTCAATGGCTATACAGCACATAGATCAGACGGGCTGTACAGGGAGAGGCTGGATCATAATGGATTCTGGGAATGCCCAGCACCAATCAACGGTGCGCTGGCCCTTTAAATCTTTGGGTGTCGGCGCACGTGCCCTTGCAGCCAGGGATGTGTAAGTGAGATTGTGGCCGTGCTGGAGCACGGAGAGGAGCACCGGTGAGCCCGCAACCCGAGACAACCACTAAGGTTGGCGCAACTGGGTAGGGAATGATTGACTCAAAGACTCAATCTAGCTCTTTACTATAGTCTACCTAGAATAATGGGAACTTCAAAAGTTCTATTTCCTACCAGACTCCAGGCCTGAAATCCAATCTACCACTGCAAAGAAAACATCAAAGCAATGTTGAAAGTCATTGAGCATAATAGTGCAGGAATTTCCCCAGGTTACAGGAGTAACAGCGTAGGACCTTCTCAGGATACAAGTGTAATAGAGCAGGATGTTCCCGGGATACGAGTGTAATAGAGCAGGACCATCCCGGCATACGAGTGTAGTAGCGCAGCATTGTCCTGGGAAACGAGTGTAATAGTGCAGCACCGTTCTGGGATACTGGTATAATAGAACAGAGTGGTGGAATTCTATTGACAACCCATTACCCGCTAAATAGGCACTTTATGAGTGAACCATTATTTGTAATAACTATTAATCAATAATGGTGAACTCCATCAGACGCATTTGGACTGCATAAATCCGCGATTCTACTGCGAAAGGCTTGATCAACTGCCCTAACCCTCAACATCCATACCACCCGGGGAACAATCTACAACTAAACTATATTAAGTTAAATATGCCAAGATGCGCTCCACATCCGCTCTCACAAGTGTCAGCGCGACACAGCCCATGCCAAGCATGAATAACCAGCTGATGTGGACCAGCTGATTTCTACTGCTTCGGGTAGAACCTGGACCCACTTAGGTCCCTAAATGCCTCTCCAGACCACTGCCCTGCCCAGAACACATAAGAGTGACCTAGCAGCAAGAAATGCCTGATAAAGCAAGAAGAGTGCCAGCTACCAATACGCATGACTTCAGAATCTGGAAGACCTGCCCTGGCGATTCCCGGATCAAAATGAGTGAGTAGCATAACTACCCGTGTCTACACCAACTGCCAATAGGCATTGCTTGAAAACCACCTTAAACTGAAGTGAGTGGGGTCCCATTCCCATGAGATAGAAAAGACTTAAGTATGACTGGGCGGATGAAACAAGACAAGCCTTCCCCTGTAGCGCCAATAACCAATCCAAAATAACGCTCTGAAATACATCTGTCTTGGACCTACGAACCCTTATACGGATGCAGCAAGGGCCTAAACAAACATTTTGCCGCAGTATCCCCTCTTGCCTGGTAGAGGAGGGTGCGACTTATTCCCCAAAAAGCTACAAATAAAGCAAAGCTACCGGTAATTGCCAAAGAGAAGAGCAAATTTTCTGTGGGAGAAGAACAGATCGTGGTAGTGACTTGCCGCAAACAACACAACAACTCAAAAGAAACCGGCCTACGAGATTCAGAGTGTCTAGCGAAAAATAAAATATTTAGTGACACCAACCAGGCTGTGCAATTGCAAAAACAACAAAATCCCCACCACCGCCCCCACCGTCTCATCGACATCACGTGGCAGGCCAACACAAAAGGTTTAGAAGCGATTGCATCTGGAGAAGAGTGACACGTTTCACACAACAGAAACCGTTGACCTTCTCCACCCGACGGCACAACTTGTTCTGTGGCAAGTGAAAAACCATTGCTTCCGAATCCAGTTCTATAATCAAGAAGGAGATGACTGTTGAAGAGCCCTCCTTCTTTTCAGCTGAAAGAGAAATATTGAAGAGTCTCTTCAAAAATGAAAAGGTTGCCAAGGAATGGGTACACACATGGGTAACATCAGGGCCAACAACCAAAAAATCATCTAAGTAATGTGTAAGGAAACAAAAAAACAGTTTAGTACCTATCAACCCACTCCAAAAATGGGCTAAAAAGCTCAAAATTCCTACAAGAACTTGAACAACCCATTGGGGGTCATTTACTAAGGACCCGAATCGCGTTTTTACGGCGGGTTACCCGAATTTTTCCGTTTTGCGCCGATTTTCCCTGAATTGCCCCAGGTTTTTGGCGCACGCGATCAGATTGTGGCGCATCGGTGCTGGCATGCATGCAACGGAAATCGGGGGGCGTGGCTGAACGTGGCTGAACCACCGCATTAAAAAAAAAAAGTGTTGCTGGACACGCGCTTACCTGCACCCAGCAACAGATCGTGAACTTTCGCGGACCTCGGCGGACTTCAGCGGAGCAGCGACACCTGGAGGACATCGGAGGAACTGCCGGAAGACCCGAATCCACCGCAGAGAAACCGTAAGTAAATCTGCCCCATTGTCTCAATATAGTAAAACCCGCCTACACAGCATCCCAACAGGTAGTAACATTCCAGGTGGACTAGGAGCAAAGGAAACGTGGACTCATTGGGGCACATTTACTTACCCGTCCATAGGAGTTCTCGAAGTACGGAGTGTCCGACGATAATGCACTCTGGCACGATTCACTAAGAATGTGCGCCTGATATCCTGCATGTCCGCTGAGGTCTCCCGGAGTTCACCTTCCTCTTCCCAGTGTATGTAGGTGCATTGTCTTGCGACACAATTTGAATGTTAAATCCTGCGCTCAGTCTGAATCAGTCGGATCGTCCGACGGCCTGCCCCACAATTTCTGTCACATGAAAGCCAGTGCAGCTGCGTCCCAATCCAATTGCGTGCGACACATTGCCCAGTTAAATACCTGTTCTAGCGGCGCAAATTCCGAAAACTTCGAAAATCCAACGCAAGTGTGATCCATGGACCCTTAAAAAAGACTGATTGTCTGACCTCACCAACAACACACCTTCCCCCAGGACCGTCCCGAGATACGAGTGTGATAGCCCAGGACCATTCTAGTATACGAGTGTTATAGCGCAGGACCGTCACGGGATACAAGTGTGATAGTCCAGGACTGTCCTGAGATACGAGTGTGATAGCCCAGGATTGTCCCGGGATACAAGTGTGATAGCACAGGACCGTCCCGGGATACAAGGGTAATAGCGCAGGGCAGTCCTGGGATACGAGTGTTATAGCGCAGGATTTTCCCAGGATATGTGTACAATAGCTCAGGACCGTCCCAGGATACTATGGTAATAGTTTAGGATTTTGGGTGTAATGGTGCAGGATTTTCCTGGGATATGAGTTTAATAGTGCAGCACCGCCCAGGATAAGAGTGAAATAACGCAGGACCTTTTAGATTTCTGTATGTTCTGTGCTGATGATTCACCTGCAGCCGTCCTGACACAGATAAGATCAGGCCAAGGGGCAGCGGCTGAGATATGATCTGTGAGCGAAGTTCAGACAGTGCAGGACTGAAGATCACTGGCCGCCCAATGCAGTCTAGACATCTCGGCTACAGAAATTGGAACCTCCAAATTATACACAGCTATTCCAGGTTATATATATTCTCACTGCCAATGATGACAGCAGAATAATGATGTCACAGCCACCGCTGATGTCATCTTAGTGATGAGCTGTATCTGTGACCACTCATAATGCAAGCCAAGTCATGGGCAGGGGACCCATCACCTTATAAGGTCCCGTCCACAGGTTGTTCATGAACCGTCGCTGTAATAATTATCCCCATACACTGATTAAACTGGATGGGATGTGGAGTATCAGCGTGGTCGTGTTGATGGCGGTCTGCGTGTGCGGATCTATACCTGGATTCTGTGCTGTCCCTCCTGTTGTGGTGCAGTATATAAGGACCGCAGATCATCCATAGACGGCCCATAATCATTATCCAGGGAGGTCAGGCCCCGGCTTGTCTCGTGTCATGTATCAGGCTCATTACCGTCTTATCCCTCTGAGCTGACACAAGACAGGCTTACAGCGAGTGTACAGCTCCGGCCGCAGGGCCCAGTGATAAGCGTTTCATAATCAGCTCATTCCCCTCTGCGCTGACCCTGCACAACATGAGGTCATGAGATAACCCGGAGGCACATGGCAGCGCCCCCCACTGGAGAGAGCAGGCTCTGCAGGTCAGGTGCACACACACGTATTCTTTACTCCATTACAATCATATTTCTATTCGGAGTAGCTCCGTAGGGGCGAATTATGCACCGCAACAACAATTATATTTCTATACTGCCCAAATGCATGCAACCTCTAACCCAAGCCAAGATATATGTCCACTTCCGCAGTCACTCATGTAATCCCATAGTAAATCCGATTTGTCCTCAGGATGTGACATCGCTGAGTCTTTCCTGGTAATTTGGTTCATGCTGCAGAATTGTGGCGCAGCTCAGTAATAAAGGTGTCGCCCCTTTAGGTGCAGGTTCTTCTGAGGTGTCCGACACAGAGCGACCGCCACACAAAACTGGCGCAAACACTTGATACACTTAATACATGAACAAGATCCAAAGATTCTTTATTGTAAGCAAAGAGACAAAGAACTGGTGCAGACGATACATCAGGGACACTGAATTCAGAGTATCACAAGAGGTTAAACATCACACACACATATATATATATATATATATATATATATATATATACAGTATATATCACACCATCCCGCATTACATGTATCAGTGACATCACACCATCCAGCATCACATGTATCAGTGACATCACACCATCCCGCATTACATGTATCAATACCATCACATGTATCAGTGACATCACACCATCCTGCATTACATGTATCAGTGACATCACATGTATCAGTGACATCACACCATCCCGCATTACATGTATCAGTGACATCACACCATCCGGCATCACATGTATCAATACCATCACATGTATCAGTGACATCACATAGAGGTCTCTGTACTCCTCACGTAGCAGCCATGGACAGATCCATTACTGATTTAAAGATATCATTGCTGGCCCAGGATGTATAATTTTTGTAGATTACACGGCTTTGCGTTTTCTGAGCCTTTGCTGACATTGCGGTTTGAGACGGGGATGTCAGAGAGATCCAGATAAGTCGCTAAGTGATAATTATGGAGTCGTAGCTCGGGTGGGGGAATTTCCATGAGATTGTGAGCTGGTAATTCCATTTATCTGCTGAGCTGATTTCCTCCCTCCATCCAGCTATAAATTATAATACTGAGCGTGTACAAGATGTTCTCACCATTGTCTGAGGGCCTGATGCTACGAAGGGTTAATCCCACTCTCGGCAGCCCCAATCCCCTGATATTTAGTAATATAATACCGTGTATGTTTCCCCTCAGTCGTTATGTCCCATTCACTGTCTGATACTGTCTAAGAAACTGCACATTGTGGAGTCTTCTGCGCTGCCCGATGCCAGCCTGAAGCCTCAGAAGACGCTCAATACTGGGATCTGTTCACATTTATTAATCAGGGTTTGACTGTTCCATATTTATCTTCTCAAAGTAAAATTGATCAGAGAAAAACAAATGGTCAGTTTACGAAATGGGAGATATAGGGGCTCATATACTGAGGGTTGCGCTGCTCACTTTCGTCAGACTATGCACCTTTTTCGGGGATTGCATGGCTTGCACAGATATTTAACAAGTTTCTGCACTGGGATTTTGGCGATCCTTTGTGACTTGTGAGTTTTGAGGCGTGCCGCCGGGTGATCCGACTGATTCGCACTGAGGGCAGGATTTAACATTCAAATTCTGTCGCAAGCCCAAGCACTTACATGCACCACTAAAAAGATGGGGAACTCTGTGGGACCTGAGCGGGGAAGCGACACATGCAGAATATCGGGGCACGATCTTAGTGAATCGCGGCAGAGAGCATTATCGTCGCACCATGCACTTTTGGTCAACTACAACGGAAACATGAGTAAATATGCCCTATAAAGTACAATAGAGGAGGAGAAGTGTAATGTACAATGCCGGGTGTCAGATGGAGGAGGAGGAGTGTAATGTACAATGCCGGGTGTCAGTTGGAGGAGAAGAGTAATGTACAATGCCGGGAGTCAGTTGGAGGAGGAGGAGTATAATGTACAATGCAGGGTGTCAGTTGGAGGAGGAGTGTAATGTACAATGTCGGGTGTCAGATGGAGGAGGAGGAGAGTAATGTACAATGGCGGGTGTCAGATGGAGGAGGAGGCGAGTAATGTACAATGCCGGGAGTCAGATGGAGGAGGAGGAGTGTAATGTACAATGCCGGGTGTCAGATGGAGGAGGAGAGTAATGTACAATGACGGGTGTCAGATGGAGGAGTGTAATGTACATTTCCGGTTGTCAGATGGAGGAGGAGGAGTGTAATGTACAATGCCGGGTGTCTGATGGAGGAGGAGTGTAATGTACAATGCCGGGTGTCAGATGGAGGAGGAGTGTAATGTACAATGCTGGGTGTCAGATGTAGGAGGAGGAGTGTAATGTACAATGCTGAGGATCAGATGGAGGAGGAGCATAATGTACAATGCTGAGGATGAGATGGAGGAGGAGTGTAATGTACAATGCCGGATGTCAGATGGAGGAGGAGGAGTGTAATGTACAATGCCAGGTGTCAGATGGAGGAGGAGAGTAATGTACAATGCCGGGTATCAGATGGAGGAGGAGTGTAATGTACAATGCCGGGTGTCAGTTGGAGAAGGAGTGTAATGTACAATGCCGGGTGTCAGATGGAGGAGGAGGAGTGTAATGTACAATGGCAGGTGTCAGTTGGAGGAGGATGAGTGTAATGTACAATACCGGGAGTCAGATGGAGGAGGAGTGTAATGTACAATGCCGGGTGTCAGTTGGAAGAGGAGGAGTGTAATGTACAATGCCGGGTGTCAGTTGGAGGGGGAGGAGTGTAATGTACAATGGCGGGTGTCAGTTGGAGGAGGAGGAGTATAATGTACAATGCCGGGTGTCAGTTGGAATAAGTAGGAGTGTAGACGAAGCGCGGGTGGTACAGTTGGTAGGGGGAGGACGTGTAATTACAATGAAATGGCGGGGCGGGAGGCGGGTGTCATTTTGGATATACCGAAGACGTGATATCGGGTATGGCTAGGGGAAAGGGGAAAGAGATGATGAGGAGGATTATATGTAGCAATGGGGGCCATGGTGGTCCGGGTGTCAGTTGAAATGAGTGAGAGTATTGTATTGTACAATGCGGTCCCGGGTGTCAGAATGGAGGAGGAGGAGTGCATATTTACAATGATGCCGGGGTCATTTTGGAGGAGGATAGTAATGTACCATGCTGGTGTCAAGTTGGAATGAGGAGAGTGTAAGGTAACACAATGCGGGTGTCTGTTGGAGGAGGTAGGAGTGTAATGTAGCAAATGCCGGGTGTCATTTTTGGCCTTTCCTTCCTGGCTGCGCAGTCTCTATCCCCTTCCGCTTTTTGTCCCTTCTTATTTGTCGTGTATTGCTTGTCTCCTTGGAGGGAGGTAGGAGTGTAACTGTACAATGCCGTGTGTCAGTTAGAGGTAGAGAGACTCATGTACAAATGGCCGGGTTTCAGTTGGGGTGGATGAGGTAGGAGTAATGTCAATTCATGGGTGTCATGATGGAGGTGAGGAGTGGTAATGTAACAAATGATGGCCTGCCTTGTGTTCAAGTTTCTAGTTAGGAGGTGATAGTATCTGATCTAATTGTCCTTCCATTGCCGGGTTTCCGTTTCCGTATGAGGGGATTGTAATGTAAAATGTCCGGCCATGGATGGGTGCCGGGGAGTCGAGGAGTTGGAGGAGGAGATGTAATGTAGCAAACTAATTTGAAATGGCATGAGTATTTTTACATCAATTAAAAAAATGTAAATTCCGCCCACTGCCCGGGGTGTCATTGAGAGGATGGGGGAGGAGTGTAATGTACAAATGGCCCTAGGGAGTTAGATGCAGGAGGAGTGTAATGTTCAATGGGGCCTGGGTGTCAGGTGGAGGAGGAGTGTAAGTTACAGATCACAAGTGCCATGGGTGTCAGATGGATGAGTAAGTGTAATGTACAATGGCGGTGGATGGAGGAAATGGCGGGGGTGTCTAATGGAGAGGAGAGAGTAATGTAGGCACTATGCTGGGATGCTAGGGTGTCAATGGAGGAGAGTTGTAATGTAACATGGCCGAATCGCCGGGTGTCAGTTAATGTAGGCAGTAGGAGAGTGAATAGTAGGCAATGCTGGTTGTCATATGGAGGGGAGTGTAAGTAGCATATGCTGGGGCTTGCAGGTGGAGGAGGATTTAGAGTACATGCTAACTATGCAGGTGGATCATGATGAGAGGAGGGCAGGAGTGCGTAATGTTGCAATGCCGAGTGCAGTTTGGAGGAGGAGGAGTGGTATTTGTATCAAATGCCCGGAGGTGCTAGAAATGGAGGCCATGGTAGTAGCAGTATAGGAGGCGTATATGTCATGCCTGGTGTCAGTTGGAAAGAGAGGGAGAGTGTAATGTAGCGAATTAGCCGGGCCTAGGGTGTCAGATTGAGGAGGAGAGGAGAGGAATGTGGCAATACGGCTGGCTGTGCTGTGGAGACAATGCTGGGGTGTCAGAATGGAGGTATAAGGGGAGTTGTAAATTGTTACAATGCTGGGTGTCAGTTGGAGGAGGATTTAAGGAGAGTAATGTTAAGCAACAATGCCGTTTGTCAGATGCGAGGAGGAAGGAGTGTACTGTACATAGTAGCCGGGTGTCAGTTGGAGGGATTGTAGGAGTGTAATGTACAATGCGCGGGCCGGGAGTTCAGATGGGATGAGGAGTGGTGACTGTTCAATAGCCTGCCCTGGTGTGCAGTTGGAAGGAGGAGTGTTAATGTACAATGCTGCCATGCCGTCGGGTGTCGAGATGGAGGGAGTGTAAATTACTCAATGGCCTGGGAGTTCCAAAAAAGTTGGAGGTAGTTAGGAGTGTATATGTACAATGCTGGTGTCAGTTTGAGGAGGAGTATATATTTACACAATGCCGGGTGGCAGTTGGAGTGAGAGGAAGTGTAATTCACTCATGGTATGCGGGGATGTTCAGATTGGAGGAGGTGAGGTAGTGTAATGTACAGATGTCTGGGTGGTCATGTTGGAGGATGAGTATAATGTACAATGCTCACCGGGGTGTCAGTTGGAGGAGGAGAGAGTTGTATGTACATGCTTGGGTGATCATATTGAGGAGGAGGAGTAATGAATGGTACAATGATGATGCCGGGTTCAGGTGGGGAGGGAGGAGTATAATGTACAATGCCTGGTGTCTAGTTGGAGGAGGATGAGTGTAATGTGGAACAATTGCCTGGTGTCAGTTTGGAGGTGGAAGGAGTGGAATTTAGCAATGCCGGTATGCCTTGCCTCGGGTGTACAGTTGGAGGAGGATGAGGTGTAATTTACGAATTATGCTACTGTCTGGGGGGGGAGGCATCATGCTGGTGGGAGCTGGTTGTCATTTGGAGGAGGAGTATATGTATCAATGCTGGGTGTCATTGGATGGAGGAGTGGGAATGATACAATGCGGCCACGCAGAGAACACACGCATATAGGTGTCAGTTGGAGGGTTAGAGGATGTAAGGTAAAATGCAGGTGTCAGGTGGAGGAGTAGGGAGTGTATTGTACAATGCGGGTGTCAGATTGAGGAGCCTGCAAGCGGCTAACAGCAAGTTATTCTACTGGGTGTGGGAGAAGAGTGATAACGAGACTAGACTACAGACATACAGTTAGAGAACAGAGTCGGAATCCCCCGCATGGGTGAGAATGGTGGGGTTAGGGAGTATGGACACCGAGACAACAGGAGGGTACCCGTTGTGCTTAGTTCTCCATGCCTTCCACACTTCACGTCATCCCCCCAGAGCATTCTCAATAACTTTATTATATATAGTGAAATCCTAGTCCTGGGACTGCCTCGCACCAATCTACATAGACATGTGACTTATGACATAAGAAAGAGAATCGCATGATGGTTCATATGATGTCGCTTTAAACAACATAAAGCTGATGATAAAGCTAGAATTGTAACTAAATATTAAAAATAGTCTTTATGAGTGATGGGGGGGGGAAAGTCTGGCAAGAGTCCAGCATCAAATGCGCTAAACAGAATATTACAAGCTGGTGCATCTTCGACAAGAGCTGTACATGGACGTTACTATTCTATGGTGCAGAGGCAATGACCTAATGTACACATACGCGTGGCAATCGAAGGCAATAATTGTGTTCACAATAAACTTAATATACATTATTGATTTTGATTTGCATTCAATTCACAGGAGATTAGGAGGATAAGATGTTACAATGGCGCGGTGCCGGTGTCTAAGTTGGAGGAGGAGTATAACGTACAATGGCCGGGTTCTAGTTGGAGAGATAGGAGGAGGTAAATGGTACACTGACCGTGTGTTCAGTTGGAGGAGGAGTTGTAAGGTACAATGCCGGGAGTCAGTTGAGGAGGAGTAATCGAATTTACAATGCCGGGTGGTCAGGGTGGAGGAGGAGGAGTGTAATGTACAATGCCGCACCGGGTGTCAGTGGAGGGGGAGTGGATTTGTACAATGCCGGGAGTCAGTTGAGGAAGTAGTACTAATGTATCAATGATGCCGGGTGTCAGATGGAGGACGGAGGATTGTAATGAGCCATGCCCGTGAGTCAGGTTGGAGGAGGGTACAATGTTACAAACAAATGGCCGGGTTGTCAGATGGAGAGGAGGAGTGTAATTTACAATGGCCGGATCAATGCCGGGAGTATCAGTTGGAGAGGAGATACAATGGTACAGATGCCCCCGGTGTCAGATGGAGGATGTAGGAGTATAATGTACAATTGTGCCGGGTGTCGCTTGGAGGAGGAGGAGGTTTACTGTACAAAAAAATATGCCGGTGTAGTTTTTTAGGAGGATAGAGTGTACTGTACAAATGAACATGGCCGGGCCAAATCAATGATGAATATGCCGGGGTGTCAGGAGGAGGAGAGGTTGTAATGTACAAACCCACTGCGGGTGTGCAGTTGGAGTAGGAGTTTCGATGTACTACCAATGAATTTACTACATGTATGGGCCGGGGGGAGCGGCGGCGTGCTCCCTGTCCCGCCATGCCTGTGGTGTCAGTTGGCGAGCGCGTGTCTCATTACGCCATGCACATGCACGGGTGTCGTTGGCTGGGCTGTTAATGTACAAATGCCGGTGTGTCAGTTGGAGGTAGGGAGTGATAGTGATTAATGTACAATGCCCCCGCGAGGTGTCAGTTGGAGGAGGAGGAGTGTAATGTACAATGCCGAGTGGTTCCAGTTGGGGAGGAGGAGTAGTAATGTAGCACTGTCCGGGTTGTGCAGTTGGAGAGGAGTGTATGTACAAATGCCGGGGTGTCTAGTTGGAGGAGGAGAGTGTAATGTACAATGGCCGGGTGTCTAGTTGGCCGGAGGAGAGTGCGTAATGTAGTCAATGCCCCGGGTGGCAGTGTGAGATGTGAGTGTAATGTAGCAATGCCGGGTGTCCAGTGGAGGAGGAGTGTACTGTACCATGCCGGTGTCAGTTGGAAGGAGACGCTTCATTATACAAAAGACAAACAACTAGCCAGACACATAATTAGATACTTCGGAGCTAATGGGGGGGGGGGGGGGGGGGGGGGGGGGTAATTGTTAGGGCTTTTGCACCTCGCCAATGGTGTAGAACCCCTGAAATAATCACAAATGCTTATTGTTTATTACTAGCCCTTGCAATTATTTACCCCTTTCCATTACCTCCACGGCAGGGGGGCGTGGAGGGGTGTGAAGGCCTTCAGGTTGTGGGTTGTCGTTGGGCGTTCCTGTCTCAGCACCTATGCACTCGCTGCAGCTGTTGAATTTTGTTGCGTTTATTTCTACGCCAGACAGGACCTGATGTAGAGGTAAATGCTGTATATGCCCCTGTTGGGTACATCTATAGTGCCGGAGCCCATTAGTATATCCAGGAGCAGTGGCGGGGCTATCACATGCCAGCACGCTATTGTCAGTGTATGATAACCCCCAATGTGTGATTGGCAGTAGAGCTTTTCTGTTGCATTTTGAAACGCCACATGTGAACGTGGCCTGACGGTGTTCCCGGGAGAGGAGCAGCGCGGTGACCTCCATGTCCATGCTCTGGGTGTAGAACGGGATACTCCATGTCTCTGACTCGGTGGATATGGAGTTTATGTAGAGTGACTCGCTGTTACTATGTGGAGTAGTCAGCAGGAGGCGCTCCGCGTGGACAGTGATATAGCCATTGTAGCTAAGGAGTAAATATGATTCGGGGAAGCCCTGTCCGGGGAAGCTTACAAACAGCGTCTGGATGAGCCCGGACTCGCTGCGTTCATCATCACATACGCCTGACGGCGGCTGAGCTCATCCATCTGTTCAGACGACGTCTCTCCAACCTCTATCCGGAGTAATAAAAGCTGCGGCGCTATTGTTACTCTTCTTCTTGCGTTTGGAGCTCATGGTTTCATGGCTGAGTAATGACTCTGGGTCACATTATGAGATTGTGCTCCTCGCACTGAATGTGAAGCTATTATCCACCTGTCAGTCCTGCGCTCCCTGCTCCGCTCAGCAGTTTCTGGAGATGACATGGAGATATACGGCCTCGGGAATCACCGGGGAACCATTCCGGCCTTCACCATCTCCACCCTGCGCCCGGATATCAGGATGGGCCATCATACACAAGACTCGGGGTCCACATCATGGGAGGGGGAGCTCTGCAGTGTTGTGACCTATAGGACATGTATAGGACAGTATGGAGTGTATAGGCTGTTTAATAGATACATTAAGGTCAGTATGGACTGTATAGGATGTGTAGTAAATATAGGTTATTGTATAGTAGATAAGTACATTATATCGGCTTTCTATATCTATAGGACAGTACAGCTTATACAGGCTGCATAGTAGATAGATATAGGGTAGTGTACATCATATAGACAGGGCAGTAGAAATTGTATAGGTTGTGTAGTAGAAATGTATAGGGCAGTATAGATAATATAGACGGTGTGGATAATACATGTGTGGTAGCTAGGTATAGATTATATAGGCATAACATTAAATATCATATATAGTCCAACATACAGCTCTATACATAACAGTAGTTCTATAGGTAACATGACTTTTTTGTGCACAGTTCCTATTGATTGTGGGGTTGGGCTCCGTCCGGTCCTGGATTTATGGGATTGTAATGAGAATTAATCAGCCAATAAGTGGTGATTTGTCCTGACCTTTCCCCAGCTCTGCCTGGCGGTCTCCCTCTACTCCCGGGCCGAGGGGCGTCCATAATTACACCTCAGGATGGCATTTGCTTTGTCTCTGGGATGTCTCGTCACCCGCGCCTCTCACATCTGTGGTTCTGGGCTGTGCATGTAAACATTCCCCTTCCTCGCACAGCTGCCCCCTAACAATGGGTGCATGTCCCGAGAATCCTCCCCTCAGACTGGGAGCCCACTCTGCACCTTCATCATCAAAGTCCTAAGTGTCCTCTGTACAAGACGCTGTGATTTCCTATCACTTCCCTGTAATACCGGAGATAGATCCCCCCACATGACGAGACATGGATAGATCCCCCGCATTACCGGAAACAGTAGATCCCCCCGCATGACAGGACAAAAATAGACTCCCCCCACACATTACAGGACACAAATAGATCCCCCCACTTTATAGGACACAAATAGATCCCCCCACATTACAGGACAGAAATAGATCCCCCCACATTACAGGACACGGATAGATTCCCCCTGTATTACAGGACACTGATCGATCCCCCCGCATTACAGGACACGGATATATCCCCCCACAGTACAGGACACGGATAGATCCCCCCACAGTACAGGACACGGATAGATCCCCCCGCATTACAGGACACGGATAGATCCCCCCGCATTACAGGACATGGATAGATCCTCCAGCATTACAGAACACGGATAGATCCCCCCACAGTACAGGACACGGATAGATCCTCCAGCATTACAGAACACGGATAGATCCCCCCACAGTACAGGACACGGATAGATCCCCCCGCATTACAGGACACGGATAATCCCCCCTTCATTACAGGACACGGATAATCCTCCAGCATTACAGAACAGCGGATAGATCTCCCCCCGCATTACAGGACACGGATAGACCTCCCAGCAATTTACATAACACTTATAGATCCCCCCTCATTACAAACACGGATTAGAAATCCCCCCACAGTACAGGACACGGATAGATTCCCCCGCATTACAGGACACGGATAGATCCCCCCGCATTATAGGACATCGTGTATATCCCCCTGTGCATTAGCAGGTAACAGTGGTTGGGTTTGGCTGTGGATACTGTGAACAGGCTGCCTGTTGGCCTCTCAGTGGTCATTACAGTAACAAGATAGATCTCTGTATGGATTCTTTTTTCCCCTGGCATTTACAGACACGATATGGTATTGGTCCTCCATCCTTATCAGTTTTTTTTTCTCTTCTTTTGTTTGGATGGATTTGGATTTCGCCGGGGTGGGGGGGGTTGGGTTGTGTTTCCTGGTGCATACCGGACATGTTTTTTTTTTTTTTCTTTTTGGTTTCGGGAATAGATCCTCCAGCTTATTCGGGGGGTTTGCACGGATAGATCCTCCATCATTACGGACACACGGAATAGATCCTCCACATTACAGAACACGATAATCCTCAGCATTCCCGAAAACAGAAAAAAAAATAAGATCTCCCACGCTTGTACAGGACACGGGTAGATCCTCCAGCTGACAGGACACGGATAGATCCTCCAGCAATTACAGACCACAGGATAGATCTCCCCCGCTTACAGGCAACGGATAGATCCCCTCCACATTAACATACCCGGATAATCCTCCAGCATTACCTACCAGATAGATCGCCCGAATTACAGGACACGATAGATCCCTCCATCATTCCATGACAATTGTAGATCCCCCCGCATGACAGTACACGGATAGATCCTCCATGCATTACAGAACACACTTATAGATTCTCCCCGCATTACAGACACGGATAATCCCCCCGCATTACAGGGACATGGGGAATAGATACCCCCACATAACATTAGGCCAAAACCGGGAGAGGATAGATCCCCCCTCATAGCTGTACCACCGGAGGGGATTGGATGTGCAGTCACTCCATTCACAGAACCTGAGACCCCCCCAACTCATAGAGGCTGTGACTGCTGTCACTCAAACCGCCTCCCGGCATAAACATGCACACACACTGGTGTGGATCCCCCAGCCCAGAGAACTGAAGGCAGAACCTTTCCCCCTCTCCCCCCCAACACCATGAGCGATGAGTAGATGGAGGAGCGCTATATAAAATGGAGGCTGGAGGTTGAATCATTAGATTGTTGGATACTAAAGTGGTGCTGAGCGCCTCGCAGTCCGACATGCATGAACTACAGCAACAAAGCGTGCGGTGCCAGAACTATTACTGCTGAGCATTGGCGGCCCAAAGACAATGGAGCGTTCGTTGGTGCTCTTTCTAATTAGAACACATATTGGTTATTACTGCGCTGCCCTCCCCTCCTGGGCTTTCAAGATTTCTCTGTGATAAAAATCTTCCCCCGCCCCAAGTGACCATTGTAATATTACCTAACACGGCTAGGCCTCCCCAGCCTGCAAATCAATTAAAATGCAGAGTGCAAAACTTTGTGTGATAATAAGAAAAATCCACTAGGTAAAACCCTGGTGTATCCGTAACCACTGGACGCTCCAACGCGTCCTCAGCAGACGATCATTTGTGTCGAGCTTATTGCTTTTAATATCCCCTGTTAAAGCAAAGAACGGATAATCTATAAAATATTCTAAGAAACACCTATCATTCATGAAAGACAGTCCAGAAATAGCCGTCATGGCCGATGCCGGTAGGCCCGTCCACACAGTGGCCATGCGTGTGGGGAGGTGCCGAGGACATGACCATTAAACATCCCAGGCACCAATGCTGAGAAACCCCATCTGGAACCCCCCTCCTTACAATTCTTGGGGTACGCTGATGTTCCTGGTGGTGGTCCATGTGTGGTAATGGTATAGTGACATCTCCGTCCTCATCGCCTTTGTCCATACTTGTTTGCCGCCGCCTCCTACAGTTACTTTGTGGGGGCTGCTTGATTGACTGGTGGGTCCAGTGGCTAGTAGTGGTACGTGACATTGTTCCTCTCTCTTGTCCTATATTGTTTGGTGCCTCTCCTTCTACATTTCTGGGTGGGCTCCCTGATATGTTCTGACAGTGGTCCAGGGTATGGTTGATCGGTACAGTGACCATCTCTGGGCCTCTAACCTTGTGCTATATTTGTATACCCCTACTCTATCTCTACATTCTGGGGTGACTACCTATCTTGACTGGTGGGGTCCAGTTTGTTAAGGTAATTGCAAGCAGTAACCTCCTGGCCTCTATCTTATGTCCTATAGTTTTGTAGGCCTTCTTCCTACTTTCTTGGGGGGCTACATGATGACGGGCGGTTGGGCCCAGTTAGGGGAGAGGAGACAGTTGACATCGCCGTCCTCGTAAAACCGTTGGGTCCCAGAGTGGGTACCTCCTCTACATTCTGGGTACCTACCTTATGTGACTGGTGGTGGTCCGTTGTATAGTGATGGGCACAGTGACATCTCTGCCTCTTCCATTGTCCTATAGTTGTGGAGCCCGCTTTCCTTTCCTACATTTCTGGGGGGCCCCTGATGTGACTGGTGGGGTCCAGTGTATGGTAGAATGCACGGTGACATATATTGCCTCTACCTTTGTCAAAGAAGAAATAGTTAAGTAGCCCCAACTCCTTCTAACATTTCTGGGGGGCCTACCTGAATGTACTGGGGCGATGGTCCATTGTATGGTTAGATTGTACACGGTGACATCTCTTGCCTCTTCCATTGTCCTATAGTTGTAGGAGCCGCTCTTCCTACATTTCTGGGTGCTCCTTGATTGTGACTGGTGGTGTCCATTTATACAGATGGTACGGTGACATCTCTGCCTCTTCCATTGTCCTATAAGGGGTTGTGGCAGAATCCTTTCTACATTTCTTCCTGGGTGGGCTACATGATATGACTGGCGTTGTCCAGTGTTGGTTAGATGGTACAGTTTTTTTTGACATCTCCGGCCTCTACCTTTGTCACCCAGTTGTTGTGGCCTTCCTCTACATTTTGGGGGGCTACCTGATGTGACTGGTGGTGGGTCCAGTGTTGTGGTAGATGGCCACGGTGACAGTCCGCCCGGCCTCTACCTTTGTCTCTGTAGTTGTTGCCGCCTACTTCTACATTTCTGGGGGCTACCGATGTGACTGGTGGTAGTCCATGTATGGTAGATGGCCGGTGACATCTCCGCCTCTACCTTGGTCTCTAGTTGTTGTGTCCTCCTTCTACATTTTCATGGGTCTCCCTGTGTGACGTTGGTGGTTTTGGGGGGGGGGTTCCATTGATGGTAGATTGTACGGTGACATCTCGGCCTATACCTTGTCATCTAGTTGTGTTGCCTCTTCTACATTTCAGCAGTGGTCTCCCTGAATGTACCGGTTGGTGGTCCCGTGTAAGTTAGATGGTACGGTGACATCTCACCTCCCACCTTTGTCCCATAGTTGTTTTGTGGCACTCCTTCTCATTTCAGGGTCTCCCTGATGTTACCGGTGGTGTCCAGTGCTAAGGTAGATGGTACGGGACATCTCCAGCCTCTACACTTTGTCCTATAGGTGTTTCCTGCCATCATTCTTACATTTCAGGGGTCTCCCTGATGTGCACTGGTGGTGGTCCGTTGTAGGTGATGCACGTGGACATCTCCAGCCTCCACCTTTGTCCATATTTGTTGTGGCCTCCGTGTGACATTTCTGGGGGTCTCCCTTATTGACTGGTGGTGGTCCATTGTCATGGTCGATGGTACAGTGACATCTCGTCCTCTATACCTTTGTCCCTATGGTGTTGCCCCCAGCCTTTCTACATTTTCCATGGGTCTCCCTGTATGTTGACTGGTGGTGGTCCTCTGTATAGTAGAATGGTTGCGGTGACATCTCCAGCCGCCACCTTTGTCCTATATGTGTAGTGTCCTCCTTCTACATGAGGGGTGACGTATGCTGTTGGGGTCTGCCCCCTCTCTGTCTCCTCCTCGTGTTTAATTGTCTTGTACCGATGAATTTTGTCATAGTAATGAGGGATCTCGCTATCTCTATATTATGACGGGGAACAATGTTTTGTTGTTCGTTTGTTGTATGGATTTTCCAGGGCTGGATTAGCCTCATTTGTGGGGGTCTATCAGCGCTGCGGTCCCCCCGCTGGGTTTTCCAACTACAATCCCATTATCCATCTTTCCAGGACAACAATCGGCTGATAAACTAACTCCCGGCGTGTCGCGGTTTAAGAGTCCTCATTATTAATTATCTCCCTCTAATCTATTGATATGGAAATGAGACACCCCCTCCAGGGCCGGCAGGGGGCGCTCACTACACTCCCTACTTTGTCCAATATTATTGTGGCTGGTGACCCCTAACATACAGGACACGGATAGATCCCCCCGCATTACAGGACACGGATAGATCCCCCCGCATTACAGGACACGGATAGATCCCCCCGCATTACAGGACACGGATAGATCCTCCAGCATTACAGGACACGGATAGATCCTCCAGCATTACAGGACACGGATAGATCCTCCAGCATTACAGAACACGGATAGATCCTCCAGCATTACAGAACACAGATAGATCCCCCCACATTACAGGACACGGATAGATCCCCCCGCATATCTGGACAACGGAGGTGATTGGATGTCAGTCACTCCAGTTCACACCTGAGACACACCCCAAGCTCAGAGAGGCTGCTGACCTGTCACTCAAACAGCCTCCCGCATAACATCACACACGGGTGTGGTCCCCAGCCAGGAGAACTGAAGTGCAGAACCTTTCTCCCCCCAACACCATGGAGCGAGGAGTAGATGGAGGTAATCGCTATGTATAAAATGGAGGCTGGAGGTGAATCATTAGGATTGATTGGAATTAAAGTGGTGCCGAGCGCCTCGCATCCGAGCATCACTTGAATACAGCACAAAGCGTGCGGTGCAGAACATATTACTGCTGAGCATTGGCGCCCAGAAGACAATGGAGCTTCCTTTGTGCTCTTCTAATTAGGACACAATATTGGTTATTACTGCGCTGCCCTCCATCCTGGGGCTTCAAGCATTTCCTGTGATAAAATCTTCCCCCGCCGCCAAGTGACACATGTAATATTACCTATAACAAGGCCTCGCCATGCATGCAAATTAAATTAAATATGCAGAGTGCAAAATTGTGTGATAATTAAGATAAAAATCCACGTCAGGTAAAACCCTGGTGTATATCCGTAACCACGCTCCACGCGTCTCCAGCAGACGAGTCATTTGTGTCGGAGCTTAATTGCTTTTAATATCCCTGCTTAAAGCAAAGACGGATAATCTATAGAAAATATTCTAAGTAAACACTATCATTCTGAAAGACAGTCCAGAAAATGAGCCGTCATGGCCGAGCCGGGAGGCGTCCACACAGTGCAGAGCGTTGAGGGAGGTGCCGAGAGGACATGACCAGTGATATAACATCCAGGGCAGCCAATGCTGAGAAACCCGCATCTGAGAACCCCCTCCTACAATTCTTGGGGGTACCTGATGTGACTGGTGGTGGTCCAGTGTGTGGCAGATGGTATAGTGACATCTCCGTCCTCTCCCTTTGTCCTATACTTGTTGCCGCCTCCTACATTATTTGTGGGGGGCTGCTTGATGTGACTGGTGGTGGTCCAGTGTATGGTAGATGGTACGGTGACATATGTTGCCTCTACCTTTGTCCTATAGTTGTTGTGGCCTCCTCCTACATTTCTGGGGGGCTCCCTGATGTGTCTGGCAGTGGTCCAGTGTATGGTTAGATGGTACAGTGACATCTCTGGCCTCTACCTTTGTGCTATAGTTGTAGTAGCCTCCTTCTACATTTCTGGGTGACTACCTGATGTGACTGGTGGTGGTCCAGTGTAAGGTAGTTGGCATGGTGACATCTCCGGCCTCTATCTTTGTCCTCTAGTTGTTGTGGCCTTCTTCTACATTTCTGGGGGGCTACATGATATGACTGGCGGTTGTCCAGTGTATGGTAGATGATACAGTGACATCTCCGTCCTCTACCTTTGTCCCATAGTTGAAGTAGCCTCCTTCTACATTTCTGAAGAGGCAGAGATGTCACTGTGCCCATCACTATACAACGGACCACCACCAGTCACATAAGGTAGGTACCCAGAATGTAGAGGAGGTACCCACTCTGGGACCCAACGGTTTTACGAGGACGGCGATGTCAACTGTCTCCTCTCCCCTAACTGGGCCCAACCGCCCGTCATCATGTAGCCCCCCAAGAAAGTAGAAGAAGGCCACAACAACTATGAGGACATAAGATAGAGGCCGGGAGGTTTACCATTGCAACTACCTTACACTGGACCACCACCAGCACATCAGGTAGTCACCCAGAAATGTAGAAAAGTAGGGGTACTACAAATATAGCACAAGTTAGAGGCCCAGAGATGGTCACTGTACGATCTAACATACACTGGACCACTGCCAGACACATCAGGGAGCCCACCCAGAAATTGTAGGAGGGAGGCAAAACAACTATAGGGACAAAGTAGAGGAACAATGTCACCGTACCATCCTCCCAGCCCACTTGGACACCACCAGTCACATCAAGCAGCCCCCACAAATAATGTAGGAGGCGGCGGCAAACAAGTATGGACAAAGGCGATCTGAGGACGGAGATGTCACTATACCATCTGCCACACAACTGGACCACACCAGGAACATAGGTACCCCAAGAATTGTAAGGAGGGGGGGTTCCAGATGCGGTGTTTCTCAGAATTGGCTGCACTGGGATGTTATAGCACTGGTAAGTCCTCCGGCACCTCCCTCAACGATAGGCACTGGTGGACGCCTACCGGATCGGCCATGACGGCTAATTTTCTGGACTGTCTTTCTGAATGATAGGCTGTTTACTTAGAATATTTTCTATAGATTATCCGTTCTTTGCTTTAAGCAGGGGATATTAAAAGCAATTAAGCTCCGACACAAATGAATAGTCTGCTGGAGGACGCGTGGAGCAGTGGTACGGATATACAACCGGTTTTACTGAAGTGGATTTTTCTCTTAATTATCACACAAATTTTGCACCTGCATATTTAATTTAATTTGCATTGCATGGAGGAGGGCCGTGTTAGGTAATATTAAATGTGTCACTTGGGGCGGGGGAAGATTTTTATCAACAGGAAATTCTTGAAGCCCCAGGAGGGGAGGGCCAGCGACAGTAGTAATAACCAATATTGTGTCCTAATTAGAAGAGCACCAACGGACGCTCCATTGTCTTCTGGGCGCCAATGCTCAGCAGAATATGTTCGGCACCGGCACGCTTTGTTGCTGTATTCCAGTGATGCTCGGTGCGAGGCGCTCGGCACCACTTGTAATCCAATCAATCTATGATTCAACACTCCAGCCTCCATTTTATAAATAGCGTCTACCTCCATCTCACTCATCGCTCATGGTGTTGGGGGGGGGGGGAGAAAAGGTTCTGCCTTCAGTTCTCTGGGCGGGGGACCACACCGTGTGTGTGTGATGTTTATGCCGGGAGGCGGTTTGAGTGACAGCAGTCACAGCCTCTATGAGTTGGGGGGGTCTCAGGTTCTGTGAATGGAGTGACTGCACATCCAATCCCCTCCGGTGGTACAGCTATGAGGGGGGATCTATCCTCTCCCGGTTTTGGCCTAATGTTATGTGGGGGTATCTATTCCCCATGTCCCTGTAATGCGGGGGGATTATCCGTGTCTGTAATGCGGGGAGAATCTATAAGTGTGTTCTGTAATGCATGGAGGATCTATCCGTGTACTGTCATGCGGGGGGATCTACAATTGTCATGGAATGATGGAGGGATCTATCGTGTCCTGTAATTCGGGCGATCTATCTGGTAGGTAATGCTGGAGGATTATCCGGGTATGTTAATGTGGAGGGGATCTATCCGTTGCCTGTAAGCGGGGGAGATCTATCCTGTGGTCTGTAATTGCTGGAGGATCTATCCGTGTCCTGTCAGCTGGAGGATCTACCCGTGTCCTGTACAAGCGTGGGAGATCTTATTTTTTTTTCTGTTTTCGGGAATGCTGAGGATTATCGTGTTCTGTAATGTGGAGGATCTATTCCGTGTGTCCGTAATGATGGAGGATCTATCCGTGCAAACCCCCCGAATAAGCTGGAGGATCTATTCCCGAAACCAAAAAGAAAAAAAAAAAAAACATGTCCGGTATGCACCAGGAAACACAACCCAACCCCCCCCACCCCGGCGAAATCCAAATCCATCCAAACAAAAGAAGAGAAAAAAAAACTGATAAGGATGGAGGACCAATACCATATCGTGTCTGTAAATGCCAGGGGAAAAAAGAATCCATACAGAGATCTATCTTGTTACTGTAATGACCACTGAGAGGCCAACAGGCAGCCTGTTCACAGTATCCACAGCCAAACCCAACCACTGTTACCTGCTAATGCACAGGGGGATATACACGATGTCCTATAATGCGGGGGGATCTATCCGTGTCCTGTAATGCGGGGGAATCTATCCGTGTCCTGTACTGTGGGGGGATTTCTAATCCGTGTTTGTAATGAGGGGGGATCTATAAGTGTTATGTAAATTGCTGGGAGGTCTATCCGTGTCCTGTAATGCGGGGGGAGATCTATCCGCTGTTCTGTAATGCTGGAGGATTATCCGTGTCCTGTAATGAAGGGGGGATTATCAGGGTCCTGTAATGCGGGGGGATTCTATCCGTGTCCTGTACTGTGGGGGGATCTATCCGTTTCTGTAATGCTGGAGGATCTATCGTGTCCTGGGTACTGTGGGGGGATCTATCCGTGTTTGGTAATGCTGGAGGATCTATCCAGTTTCCTGTAATGCGGGGGGATATATCGTGTCCCGGTTAATGCGGGGGGGATCTATCCGTGTCCTGTACGTGGGGGGGGGATATATCCCGCTTGTCCCTGTACTGTGGGGGGATTATCCGTGTCCTGTAATGCGGGGGAGGAGGGCGATCGATCATCAGTGTTCCTGTAATACAGGGGGAATTATCCGTGTCCGTAATGTGGGGGGATCTATTTCTGGCCTGAATGTGGGAGGGATCTATTTGTGACATAAGTGGGGGGATCTATTTGTGTACTTGTAATGTGTGGGGGGAGGGGAGTCTATTTTGTCCTGTTCATGCGGAGGGGGATCTACGGTTCTCCGGTAATGCGGGGGATCATATCCAGGTCTCGGTCATGTGGGGTGGGGGATTATCTCCGGTATTATTACAGGGAAGTGATAGGAAATCACAGCGTCTTGACAGAGGACACTTAGGACTTTTTTGATGAGAAGGTGCAGAGTGGGCTCCCGTCTGAGGGGGAGGATTCTCGGGACATGCACCCATGTTAGGGGCAGCTGTGCGAGGAAGGGGAATGTTTAACGGCACAGACCAGAACCACAGATGTGAGAGGCGCGAGGGGGGTGACGAGACATCCCAGAGAGACAAAGCAAAATGCAAATCCTGAGGGTAATTATGGACGCCCCTCGGCCCTGGGAGCTAGAGGGAGGACCGCCAGGCAGAGCGGGGGAAAGGTCAGGACCAACTCACACTTAGTGGCTGATTATTATCAGTACAATCCCATAAATACAGGGACCGGTATCGGAGCCCAACACCAAAATCAATAGGAACTGTGCACAAAAAAGTCATGGGACCTATAGAACTACTGTTATGTATAGCGCTGTATGTTGGACGATATATGATATTTAATGTTATGCCTATATAATCGCAGACCTAGCGACCACACATGTATTCTCCCCACCGTCTAGTAGTATCTATACTGCCCAGACAGTGCGACTACACCACCTATACAATGTACTACTGCCCTGTCTATATGATGTACACTACCACTATATCTATCTACTATGCAGCCTGTATAAGCGTAGGTACGTACTATAGATATAGAAAGCCGATATAATGTACTTATCTACTATACAAATAACCTATATTTACTAACATCCTATACAGTCCATAAGACCTTAGTATCTATTAAACAGCCTATACACGCCTCTGTGCCGATAAATGTCCTATAGGTCACAACACGGCAGAGCTCCCCCCTCCCATGATGTGGACCCGAGTCTTGTGTATGATGGCCCCCCTGATAGCCGGGCGCAGGGTGGAGATGGTGAAGAGCCGGATGGTTCCCCGGTGATTCGAGGCGTATATCTCCATGTATCTACAGAAAAGGCCGGATGCGGCAGAAGGGAGGAGCGCAGGACTGACAGGTGGATAATAGATAACATTCAGTTCGAGGAAAGCACAATCCTCATTAAGGTGACCAAGAGATTCATACCGCCGCCATGAAACCATGAGTCCCACGCACACGAAGAAGAGTAAAATGCGCGACAGACTTGTATTACTCCGGTAGAGGTTGGAGAGATCGTGTCTCTGAAACAGAGGATGAGCTCACGCGCCGTCAGGGTAATGATGATGAGAACGAAGAGAGTCGGGATCTAAGACGAAGGTTTGTAGTTACCAGGGACAGGGCATTCTCCGAATCAAGTTACTCCGTAGACAATGGCTATAGCACGGTCCACGCGAGCGCATAATGCTGACTAATTCCACATAGTACAGCGCAGTTCACTCTACATAAACTCATATCCACAGAGACAGAGACATGGGAGTATGCCCGTCTACACCCACACAGAGCCTAGGGACATGGAGGTCACCGCGGGCTCCTCTCCCCGGGGAAACACCGTTCAGGGCCACGTACATGTGGCGTTTCAAAAATGAAACACAGAAAAGCTCTCTGCCTAATCCCAACTTGGGGGTGATCATACCCCTGCCCATTAGAGTGGCATGTGCTCGCCCTCGCCACCTGCTCCGGGATATACTACTGGGTAAGGCACTCTAGCCATACTCCAACCGGGGCAATACGCATTACCTGACAGCGGTCTGTCTGGCGTAGAAAGAACTCAAGCAACCCAAATTCAACAGCTGCAGCGAGTTGCCTAGTTGGGAGACAGGGAACGCCAACGACAACCAAAACGGCAGGCTCACACCCCTTCCACGACCCGTCCTGCGTGGAGGTATGAATAGGGGGTAACTAATTGCAAGGGCGAGTAACGAACCTAAGCAGTTGGGAGTATTCAGGGGTATACCCATGGGCGCGTGGCAAAAGACATACAAGGAAAACAAAAAACCCACCCATTGTCCTATAGTTGTAGGAGCCTCTTCCTACATTTCTGGGGGGCCACCTGATGTGACTGGTGGTGGTCCAGTGTATGGTAGATGGCACGGTGACATATATTGCCTCTACCTTTGTCCCATAGTTGAAGTAGCCTCCTTCTACATTTCTGCCATTGTCCTATAGTTGTAGGAGCCTCTTCCTACATTTCTGGGGGGCTACTTGATGTGACTGGTGGTGGTCCAGTTTATAGCAGATGGTACGGTGACATCTCTGGCCTCTTCCATTGTCCTATAGTTGTTGTGGCATCCTTCTACATTTCTGGGGGGCTACATGATATGACTGGCGGTTGTCCAGTGTATGGTTAGATGGTACAGTGACATCTCCGGCCTCTACCTTTTGTCATCCAGTTGTTGTGGCCTCCTTCTACATTTCTGGGGGGCTACCTGATGTGACTGGTGGTGGTCCAGTGTGTGGTAGATGGCACGGTGACATCTCCGGCCTCTACCTTTGTCCTGTAGGTGTTGCCGCCTACTTCTACATTTCTGGGGGCTACCTGATGTGACTGGTGGTAGTCCAGTGTATGGTAGATGGCACGGTGACATCTCCGGCCTCTACCTTTGTCATCTAGTTGTTGTGGCCCCATTGTCCTATAGTTGTAGGAGCCTCTTCCTACATTTCTGGGGGGCCACCTGATGTGACTGGTGGTGGTCCAGTGTATGGTAGATGGCACGGTGACATATATTGCCTCTACCTTTGTCCCATAGTTGAAGTAGCCTCCTTCTACATTTCTGAAGAGGCAAGAGATGTCACCGTGTACAATCTAACCATACAATGGACCATCGCCCCAGTACATTCAGGTAGGCCCCCCAGAAATGTTAGAAGGAGTTGGGGCTACTTAACTATTTCTTCTTTGACAAAGGTAGAGGCAATATATGTCACCGTGCATTCTACCATACACTGGACCCCACCAGTCACATCAGGGGCCCCCCAGAAATGTAGGAAAGGAAAGCGGGCTCCACAACTATAGGACAATGGAAGAGGCAGAGATGTCACTGTGCCCATCACTATACAACGGACCACCACCAGTCACATAAGGTAGGTACCCAGAATGTAGAGGAGGTACCCACTCTGGGACCCAACGGTTTTACGAGGACGGCGATGTCAACTGTCTCCTCTCCCCTAACTGGGCCCAACCGCCCGTCATCATGTAGCCCCCCAAGAAAGTAGAAGAAGGCCACAACAACTATGAGGACATAAGATAGAGGCCGGGAGGTTTACCATTGCAACTACCTTACACTGGACCACCACCAGCACATCAGGTAGTCACCCAGAAATGTAGAAAAGTAGGGGTACTACAAATATAGCACAAGTTAGAGGCCCAGAGATGGTCACTGTACGATCTAACATACACTGGACCACTGCCAGACACATCAGGGAGCCCACCCAGAAATTGTAGGAGGGAGGCAAAACAACTATAGGGACAAAGTAGAGGAACAATGTCACCGTACCATCCTCCCAGCCCACTTGGACACCACCAGTCACATCAAGCAGCCCCCACAAATAATGTAGGAGGCGGCGGCAAACAAGTATGGACAAAGGCGATCTGAGGACGGAGATGTCACTATACCATCTGCCACACAACTGGACCACACCAGGAACATAGGTACCCCAAGAATTGTAAGGAGGGGGGGTTCCAGATGCGGTGTTTCTCAGAATTGGCTGCACTGGGATGTTATAGCACTGGTAAGTCCTCCGGCACCTCCCTCAACGATAGGCACTGGTGGACGCCTACCGGATCGGCCATGACGGCTAATTTTCTGGACTGTCTTTCTGAATGATAGGCTGTTTACTTAGAATATTTTCTATAGATTATCCGTTCTTTGCTTTAAGCAGGGGATATTAAAAGCAATTAAGCTCCGACACAAATGAATAGTCTGCTGGAGGACGCGTGGAGCAGTGGTACGGATATACAACCGGTTTTACTGAAGTGGATTTTTCTCTTAATTATCACACAAATTTTGCACCTGCATATTTAATTTAATTTGCATTGCATGGAGGAGGGCCGTGTTAGGTAATATTAAATGTGTCACTTGGGGCGGGGGAAGATTTTTATCAACAGGAAATTCTTGAAGCCCCAGGAGGGGAGGGCCAGCGACAGTAGTAATAACCAATATTGTGTCCTAATTAGAAGAGCACCAACGGACGCTCCATTGTCTTCTGGGCGCCAATGCTCAGCAGAATATGTTCGGCACCGGCACGCTTTGTTGCTGTATTCCAGTGATGCTCGGTGCGAGGCGCTCGGCACCACTTGTAATCCAATCAATCTATGATTCAACACTCCAGCCTCCATTTTATAAATAGCGTCTACCTCCATCTCACTCATCGCTCATGGTGTTGGGGGGGGGGGGAGAAAAGGTTCTGCCTTCAGTTCTCTGGGCGGGGGACCACACCGTGTGTGTGTGATGTTTATGCCGGGAGGCGGTTTGAGTGACAGCAGTCACAGCCTCTATGAGTTGGGGGGGTCTCAGGTTCTGTGAATGGAGTGACTGCACATCCAATCCCCTCCGGTGGTACAGCTATGAGGGGGGATCTATCCTCTCCCGGTTTTGGCCTAATGTTATGTGGGGGTATCTATTCCCCATGTCCCTGTAATGCGGGGGGATTATCCGTGTCTGTAATGCGGGGAGAATCTATAAGTGTGTTCTGTAATGCATGGAGGATCTATCCGTGTACTGTCATGCGGGGGGATCTACAATTGTCATGGAATGATGGAGGGATCTATCGTGTCCTGTAATTCGGGCGATCTATCTGGTAGGTAATGCTGGAGGATTATCCGGGTATGTTAATGTGGAGGGGATCTATCCGTTGCCTGTAAGCGGGGGAGATCTATCCTGTGGTCTGTAATTGCTGGAGGATCTATCCGTGTCCTGTCAGCTGGAGGATCTACCCGTGTCCTGTACAAGCGTGGGAGATCTTATTTTTTTTTCTGTTTTCGGGAATGCTGAGGATTATCGTGTTCTGTAATGTGGAGGATCTATTCCGTGTGTCCGTAATGATGGAGGATCTATCCGTGCAAACCCCCCGAATAAGCTGGAGGATCTATTCCCGAAACCAAAAAGAAAAAAAAAAAAAACATGTCCGGTATGCACCAGGAAACACAACCCAACCCCCCCCACCCCGGCGAAATCCAAATCCATCCAAACAAAAGAAGAGAAAAAAAAACTGATAAGGATGGAGGACCAATACCATATCGTGTCTGTAAATGCCAGGGGAAAAAAGAATCCATACAGAGATCTATCTTGTTACTGTAATGACCACTGAGAGGCCAACAGGCAGCCTGTTCACAGTATCCACAGCCAAACCCAACCACTGTTACCTGCTAATGCACAGGGGGATATACACGATGTCCTATAATGCGGGGGGATCTATCCGTGTCCTGTAATGCGGGGGAATCTATCCGTGTCCTGTACTGTGGGGGGATTTCTAATCCGTGTTTGTAATGAGGGGGGATCTATAAGTGTTATGTAAATTGCTGGGAGGTCTATCCGTGTCCTGTAATGCGGGGGGAGATCTATCCGCTGTTCTGTAATGCTGGAGGATTATCCGTGTCCTGTAATGAAGGGGGGATTATCAGGGTCCTGTAATGCGGGGGGATTCTATCCGTGTCCTGTACTGTGGGGGGATCTATCCGTTTCTGTAATGCTGGAGGATCTATCGTGTCCTGGGTACTGTGGGGGGATCTATCCGTGTTTGGTAATGCTGGAGGATCTATCCAGTTTCCTGTAATGCGGGGGGATATATCGTGTCCCGGTTAATGCGGGGGGGATCTATCCGTGTCCTGTACGTGGGGGGGGGATATATCCCGCTTGTCCCTGTACTGTGGGGGGATTATCCGTGTCCTGTAATGCGGGGGAGGAGGGCGATCGATCATCAGTGTTCCTGTAATACAGGGGGAATTATCCGTGTCCGTAATGTGGGGGGATCTATTTCTGGCCTGAATGTGGGAGGGATCTATTTGTGACATAAGTGGGGGGATCTATTTGTGTACTTGTAATGTGTGGGGGGAGGGGAGTCTATTTTGTCCTGTTCATGCGGAGGGGGATCTACGGTTCTCCGGTAATGCGGGGGATCATATCCAGGTCTCGGTCATGTGGGGTGGGGGATTATCTCCGGTATTATTACAGGGAAGTGATAGGAAATCACAGCGTCTTGACAGAGGACACTTAGGACTTTTTTGATGAGAAGGTGCAGAGTGGGCTCCCGTCTGAGGGGGAGGATTCTCGGGACATGCACCCATGTTAGGGGCAGCTGTGCGAGGAAGGGGAATGTTTAACGGCACAGACCAGAACCACAGATGTGAGAGGCGCGAGGGGGGTGACGAGACATCCCAGAGAGACAAAGCAAAATGCAAATCCTGAGGGTAATTATGGACGCCCCTCGGCCCTGGGAGCTAGAGGGAGGACCGCCAGGCAGAGCGGGGGAAAGGTCAGGACCAACTCACACTTAGTGGCTGATTATTATCAGTACAATCCCATAAATACAGGGACCGGTATCGGAGCCCAACACCAAAATCAATAGGAACTGTGCACAAAAAAGTCATGGGACCTATAGAACTACTGTTATGTATAGCGCTGTATGTTGGACGATATATGATATTTAATGTTATGCCTATATAATCGCAGACCTAGCGACCACACATGTATTCTCCCCACCGTCTAGTAGTATCTATACTGCCCAGACAGTGCGACTACACCACCTATACAATGTACTACTGCCCTGTCTATATGATGTACACTACCACTATATCTATCTACTATGCAGCCTGTATAAGCGTAGGTACGTACTATAGATATAGAAAGCCGATATAATGTACTTATCTACTATACAAATAACCTATATTTACTAACATCCTATACAGTCCATAAGACCTTAGTATCTATTAAACAGCCTATACACGCCTCTGTGCCGATAAATGTCCTATAGGTCACAACACGGCAGAGCTCCCCCCTCCCATGATGTGGACCCGAGTCTTGTGTATGATGGCCCCCCTGATAGCCGGGCGCAGGGTGGAGATGGTGAAGAGCCGGATGGTTCCCCGGTGATTCGAGGCGTATATCTCCATGTATCTACAGAAAAGGCCGGATGCGGCAGAAGGGAGGAGCGCAGGACTGACAGGTGGATAATAGATAACATTCAGTTCGAGGAAAGCACAATCCTCATTAAGGTGACCAAGAGATTCATACCGCCGCCATGAAACCATGAGTCCCACGCACACGAAGAAGAGTAAAATGCGCGACAGACTTGTATTACTCCGGTAGAGGTTGGAGAGATCGTGTCTCTGAAACAGAGGATGAGCTCACGCGCCGTCAGGGTAATGATGATGAGAACGAAGAGAGTCGGGATCTAAGACGAAGGTTTGTAGTTACCAGGGACAGGGCATTCTCCGAATCAAGTTACTCCGTAGACAATGGCTATAGCACGGTCCACGCGAGCGCATAATGCTGACTAATTCCACATAGTACAGCGCAGTTCACTCTACATAAACTCATATCCACAGAGACAGAGACATGGGAGTATGCCCGTCTACACCCACACAGAGCCTAGGGACATGGAGGTCACCGCGGGCTCCTCTCCCCGGGGAAACACCGTTCAGGGCCACGTACATGTGGCGTTTCAAAAATGAAACACAGAAAAGCTCTCTGCCTAATCCCAACTTGGGGGTGATCATACCCCTGCCCATTAGAGTGGCATGTGCTCGCCCTCGCCACCTGCTCCGGGATATACTACTGGGTAAGGCACTCTAGCCATACTCCAACCGGGGCAATACGCATTACCTGACAGCGGTCTGTCTGGCGTAGAAAGAACTCAAGCAACCCAAATTCAACAGCTGCAGCGAGTTGCCTAGTTGGGAGACAGGGAACGCCAACGACAACCAAAACGGCAGGCTCACACCCCTTCCACGACCCGTCCTGCGTGGAGGTATGAATAGGGGGTAACTAATTGCAAGGGCGAGTAACGAACCTAAGCAGTTGGGAGTATTCAGGGGTATACCCATGGGCGCGTGGCAAAAGACATACAAGGAAAACAAAAAACCCACTCAACGACAAGATATGACAAAATGTAAGCCTAAAGGAGATGTCACCATAGGGCCTTCTACCATACCTGGAACTAACCCACCATCACATCAAGGTCGACCACCAGAAAATGTAGAGTAGGACGGCAACACTACAGGACAAAGGTAGAGCCGTAGATGTAACACCGTGCACTACCACCCCACTGGACCACCACCCAGATCCCCCCCCCCCCCCCCCCCACACCTCAGGTAGCCCCCAAAAAATGTAAAGGAGGCACAAAACCAAACACTTGGATGACAAAAGGTTAAACGTCCCTGGGATGTCCGGTAAACCATCTAACATACAGCTGGACAACCCGCCAGTCCCATAGCAGTAGCCCCCCGAAATGGAAAGGTGCCACAACAACTATAGGACAGGGAGATGCCATAGATGTCCACCGTAACCACTGCTTAACTGGACCACCACCAGTCCATCAAGTAGCCCCCAGAAATGTAGGAAGAGGCCTCCTACACTATAGACAAATGAAGAGGCGCCCAATAGATTCCCTGTTCCATCTAACATACACTGGACCAGCGCCATTCAACAGCAGGTTAGCCCCCCAGAATTAGAAGGAGCTATTCAACTAGGGACAAAGTAGAGCATATATGTCACCTTGCCCTCTACATACACTGGGCCACACCAGTCACATCAGGTGCCTACCTCCCAAAATGTAGCAAGAGGCTCTACAACTATAGACAATGGAAGTTAAGCCATGATATTTCACTGTGCCATCTACATACAAACAACGGACCACCACCAGTCCCCATCAGTATTTACCCAGAAATTTATAAGGAGATCTACTTCACTATGGGACAAGGTAGAGGACGGAGATGTCACTGTCTCATCTCCATACACTGGACAACCGCCAGTCATATCATGTAGCCCCCAGAATGTAGAAAAGGCCACAACACCTAGAGGACAAAGATAGTAGGCCGGAGATTTCACCAATGCCAACTACCTTACACTGGACCACGGCACCAGTCACATCAGTTAGTCCACGCCCCAGAAATGTAGAAGGAGGCTTACTACAACTATAGCACAAAGGTAGAGGCCAGAGATCATTACCATCGAACCATACACTGGACCACTGCCGACACTCAGAGCCCCCCAGAAATGTAAGGAGGAGCCACAGACAACTATATGACAAAGGTATAGTCAATTATGTCACCGTACCACTACCATACACTGGACCACCACCGTCCATCAAGCCGCCCCCCAAAATATGTAGGAGGCGGCAACAGTATAGGACAAATGGGAGACGGACGGAGATGGTCCTATACCACCTCCACACACTGGACCCACCAGTCCCATCAGGATACCCCCATAAGGCTATGAGGCGGGTTCTATATGGCGGGTTTTCTCAGCAGTTGGCTCCCTGGATTTATTCACCTGGTCATGTCCGCCCTTCTCCGGCACCACAACCGGGTCCTCAGGCAAACGCTCTGCACTTGTGGGACCCTCCCGGTCTCGGCCATGACGGCTCATTTTCTGGGACTGTCTAATTCAGAATAATAGTTTTACTTAAATATTTTCATAGATTATCCTCTTTGCTTAAGGCATGGCTATTAAACAATTAAGCCCGCACAAATGACTCTCTCTTGGACGCGTGGAGCGTGGTTACGGATCATACCCCCGGGTTTAACCTGACTGATTATTTATCTTAATTAGCACACAATTTGCACGCTGCATAGTTATTTACTTGCAGGCATGGCGCGGCCTTGTTTCTAGGTATTATTACATTGGTCAACTGGCGGCGGGGGAAGATTTTATCACAGAAATGCTTGAAGCCCCATGAGAGGGCAGCGCCGATACTAACCAATTAATGTGTCTAATTAGAAGAGCACAAAGAAGCTCCCCCTTGTCTTGGCTTGGCCCATGCTCGCCGTATATGTTCTGCAAGCCTGCACGCTTTTTGCTTCTTTCAAAGTGATGCTCGTGATGCGGCGCTCGTGACCTGAACACCACTTTAAATTCGGCGAATCAATCCTAATTATTCACCTCCATCCTCCAGTTTATACATAGCGATTACAGTCCATCTACTCTCGCATAATTCCATGGTGTTGGGGGGGAATTTCTCACTTACCTCAGTTCTCCTGGCTGGTGAGCACACCCGTGTGGGATAGTTATCGGTATGGCTTTTTGTGACAGGTCAGCGAGCCTCTCTGAGCTTGGGTTTATCTCAGGTTGTGAACTGGAGACTGACTTAACATCCATCACATCCGTGTCCAGATATGCGGGGAATCTAGCCGTGTCCTTAATGTTGGATCTATCCAGCCATGTCCTGTCATTCGTGGATCTAAAGCTGTCCTTAGTAATCGGGAGATTCTTATTCCGTGTTCTGTAATGCTGAGTGATCTATCCTGTCCTGTAATGCGGGGGAATCTATCCATGTCCTGTAATTCTGGAGGATCTTATCCGTGTTCCTTAATGCGTGGAGATCGATCTGTGTTCTGTAATGCAGTGGGGAGCTATCCGTGTCCTGTAATGCTGGAGGGTCTCATCCGTGTCCTTAATGCGGTGCATCTTACTATGTTCTGTAATCTGGAGGATCTATCCGTTTCCTGTAATGCTGAGGATCTATCCGTTGTCCTTGTAAACGGGAGATCTATCGTGTTCGTGCATATGGCCTGTGAGGAATCTAGCCGTGTGCTAGTAATGGCGGTGAGGATCTTTCCGTGGTAGCCTGTAATGCTGGAGGATCTATCCGTGTCCCTGTAATGCTGGATGATCTATCCTGTTCCTGTAATGCGATGGGGGATTCTATCGCATGTCCTTATGTGAGATCTATCCGTGTCCTGTATGCGGGGAGAGCTATCTGTGTTCGGTAATGCTGGAGGATCTCTCCGTGTTCCTTAATGCGGGGGGATCTATCCGTGTCCTATAAATGCGGGGGATCTATCGTGTCCTGTAATGCGGGAGCCATCATTGCTATCCGTGTCCTGTAGCTGTGGGGGATCTATCTCGTTGTCTGTAATGCGGGGGGATCTTCCGTGTTCTGTAATGCTGGAGATACTATCCTGTCCTGTAATGCGGGGCGTATCTATCCGTGTTCTGTATCTCTGAGATCTAATCTCTTGTCTGTAATGCTTGGGCGGATCGACTCCGATGTCTTTAATGCGGGGGTCATCCGTGCCTGTACTGTGGGGGATCTATAGTCCGTGTTTCCTGTAAGCCTGGGTGTCTATCCGTGTCCTGTACTGTGGGGGGATCTATCCTTGTTCTGTATGACTGGGAGAGTCTATTCCATGTCCCTGTAAGTCGGGGGGATCTATACGTGTCCTGTACACGGGGGGTCTATCCGGTCCTGTACTGGGGGGGATCTATCCGTGGCCTGTACTGTGGGGGTCGATCCAGTGTCCTGTAATTTGCGGCGGGGGATCGATCTTGTCTCATAGTAATACAGGGGGAGATCTATCCGTGTCCTGTAAATAGGGGGGGGGATTATTTCTGTCCTCTGTGTGGGGATCTATTTTGTGGCCTATCAAGGTGGGGGGATCTATTGTCTGTAATGTGTGGGGGTAAGTCTATTTTTGGCCTGTCATGCCGGGGGGATCTACTGTTTGCCGGTAATGCGGGGGAATCTATCCCATGTCTCGCATGTGGGGTGGGATCTATCTCCATATTCAGGAAGTGATAGGAAATCACACCAGCGTCTTGTACAGAGGACCTATGACTTTGATGATGAATGTGAGAGTGGGCTCCATCTGAGGGGAGGATGCTCGGGACAATGCACCCTTGTTATTAGGGCAGCTGTGCGAGGAAGGGGACATGTTTTACATGCACACCCAAACCACATATGTGTAGAGGCGCGGGTGACGAGACATCCCAGATGACCAAGCAAATGCCATCCCGGAATGACGTGTATTATGTACTCCCCTCGGGCCCGTGAGTAAAGGATACCCGACATGCAGAGCTGGGCAAAGTGGTCAGAGGACAAATCACTAGCGGTCACTTATTAGACTGATTAATCCTCAGTACAATCCCAATAAATCCAGACCCGGACGGCGTACGTAGCCCAACACCCACAATCAATAGGAGCTGTGCACTAACAAGTCATGTTACCTATATGAACATAGACCTACTTGTATGTATAAGAGCTGTATGTTGTGGACATATAATATATATTTAATGGTTATGCCTATATAATCTATACCTAGCGACCACACATGTATTATCCACAACACCGTTCTATAGTATCTAGACGCCTCTATAGCATTTCTCACTCACATCAACCGTATACAATTATGCTACGTGCCCTGTCGATATGAATTGTACTACCACCTCTATAACTAACTCTACTATTCGGCCGGTGTATAAGCTGTAACTGGTCCTAATCAGATATGAAGTCCGATATAAGGTCTTATCTCACTATACAATAACCTATAGGTACTACACATCCTATACCAGTCCAACTGACCTTAATGTATCTATTAAACACAGCCTATACACTGCCAACACTCACATACTGTCCTATACATGTCCGTTAGTGTCACAACACCTGCAAGGCCCCCCTCCCATGATGGGTAAACCCCCGATCTTGTGGCTGATGTGCCCATCCATGATACCCGGATGCGCAGTGTGGATATGGTGAAAGCCGGAATGGTTCCCCCCCTGTGATTCCGAGGCCGTATATCTCCATTGTCAATGCTCCAGAAACTTACAAACGGCTGCGAGGGGCGAGCAGGGGCTGGACGACAGGTGAATATAGCTTCACTTGCATTGCGAGGAGCACAATCCATAATTGTGGGACCCAGAGTCTTACTCAGCCTGAAACCAATGAGCTCCAAACGCAAGAAAAGAGTCAATAGCCCGCACTTTATTACTGTTGCCGGATAAGGTTTGGAGAGACGTCGTCTGAACAAAGGATAGCTCAACATCCGAAGTCAGGCGTATGTGATATGAACGCAGCGAGTCGCGGCTCATCCAGACGCTGTTGTAAGCTTCCCCGACAGGGCTATTCCCCGAAGCATATTTACTCCTTAGCTACAATTGGCTATATCACATGTCCACGCGGAGCGCCCTATCCTGCCTGACTTACTCCGACTAGTCAACAGCGAGTCACTCTACAGAACTCAATCCACCGAGTCAGAGGAGCATTAGTAAATCCCGTTCTACACCCGACATGGTCAATGGAGTCACCGCGCTGCTCCTCTCCCGTGAACAGACCGTCAGCCACGTTCAACAGTGGCGTTTTCAAAACATTGCAACAGAAAACTCTAACTCTCCATCACAGTTGTTGTGGCCTCCTTCTACATTTCAGGGGGTCTCCCTGATGTGACTGGTGGTGGTCCAGTGTATGGTAGATGGTACGGTGACATCTCCGGCCTCTACCTTTGTCATCTAGTTGTTGTGGCCTCCTTCTACATTTCAGGGGGTCTCCCTGATGTGACCGGTGGTGGTCCAGTGTAAGGTAGATGGTACGGTGACATCTCACCTCCCACCTTTGTCCCATAGTTGTTGTGGCCTCCTTCTACATTTCAGGGGGTCTCCCTGATGTGACCGGTGGTGGTCCAGTGTAAGGTAGATGGTACGGTGACATCTCCAGCCTCTACCTTTGTCCTATAGGTGTTGCCGCCTCATTCTACATTTCAGGGGGTCTCCCTGATGTGACTGGTGGTGGTCCAGTGTAAGGTAGATGGCACGGTGACATCTCCAGCCTCCACCTTTGTCCCATAGTTGTTGTGGCCTCCGTGTACATTTCTGGGGGTCTCCCTGATGTGACTGGTGGTGGTCCAGTGTATGGTAGATGGTACAGTGACATCTCCGTCCTCTACCTTTGTCCTATAGGTGTTGCCGCCTCCTTCTACATTTCAGGGGGTCTCCCTGATGTGACTGGTGGTGGTCCTCTGTATAGTAGATGGTGCGGTGACATCTCCAGCCTCCACCTTTGTCCTATAGTTGTAGTGGCCTCCTTCTACATGAGGGGTGACAGGATGCTGTTGGGGTCGCCCCTCTCTGTCTCTCCTCCGTGTGTAATTGTCTTGTACCGATAGAATTTGCATAGTAATGAGGGATCTCGCTATCTATAATGAAGGACAATGTTTGTGGTGCGTGTGTGGATTGATTTCCAGGGCTGGATTAGGCCTCATTGTGGGGGTCTATCAGCGCTGCGGCCCCCAGCTGGGTATTTCCACTACAATCCCATTATCCAATCATTTCCAGGACAACAAGCGGCTGATAAACTCCCGGCAGTGTCGCGGGGTTAAGAGTCTAATTATTAATTATCTCCCTCTATCATTGATATGGAAATGAGACGACCCTCCAGGGCCAGGCAGGGGGGCGCTCACTACACTCCCTAATTTGTCAATAATGATTGTGGCTGGTGACCCCTAACAGGGCGTCAGCGAGGGGCTGATTTATCGGAGCGGCTGACAGCAGGAGCCGCAGCAGATAAAGGGATGGATATTGGAGGAAGAGGATGATAAATGGAGAACAAGGCAGCGGCTCATCATCTCATTACAGCACAAGAAGTAATGGAGCAGGTCATTGCCTCCGCAATTTACTACTACATCTCCCATCATCCCTCTCCTCTGACCTTGTCCTCCGACCGAAATCCAGGAGGGAGATAACACAAATGTGATCTACTCCGTATCATCTTATCCAACGTGATGTATGTGATCCCGTGCGATGCGCGGCGGTGGCACATGGCAGTATATAATGTTACGGGTGGTGGTATTTGGCGGTATATATTGTCACGGACGGTCATATATGGCAGTATTTAGTGTCACACGTGGCTGACATATATGGCCGGTTTTATTAGCTGTTCATGGGCAGTGGGATTCCTTATGGCGCGGTATTGGTATGGTACTATAGTGTTTACGGCGGTGCCTATGTGGTATTATAGTGTACGGGCGGTGCTCATATTGGCTCTAGCTATATATTGTCCCCCACCGGCCCGTTTTCTTGGTTCATCTATGGACGGTCTTGTCGTTCGGGGATTAGTCACAGTTGGGGTTGAATAGATGACTCCCTGTACTTTGTGAAACTGGTATATAGTGTTATGGGCAGTGGTATATGGCGGTATATAGTGTTACGGGTGGTGCCTATGGTGGTATATAGTGGTAGGGGCGGTGCTTATGGCGGAATATAATGTTACGGGCGGTGCTTATGGCGGTATATATTGTCATGGGCGGTCGTATATGGCGGTATTTAGTGTCACAGTTGGTGATATATGGCGGTATATAGTGTTACGGGCGGTGCTTATGGCGGTATAGAGTGGTACGGGCAGTGCTTATGGCGGTATATATTGTCACAGTTGGTGGTATCTTATGTTACGGGCGGTGGTATATAGTGTTATGGGCGTTGGTATATGGCAATATAAAGTGTTACGGGTGTACCAGTATATTGTGTTACAGCCGGTGGTATATGGCGGCATATAGTGTCACGGACGGTGGTATATGGTGGTATATAGTGTCACGCCGGTGGTATATCATGGTACGGGTGGTGGTATATGACGGTATATAGTGTTACAGGCGGTGTTATATGCCAGTATATTGTGTTACAGATGGTGATATATGGCGGTATATAGTGTCACAGCCGGTGGTATATCATGGTGCGGGTGGTAGTATATGGCGGTATATAGTGTTACGGGAGGTGGTATATCATGGTATATGGTATGGGTGGTGGTATATGCCGGTATATAGTGTTACGGGCGGGGTATATACCTGTATATTGTGTTACGGACAATATATATTCATGTTATGGGCGGTGGTATATGGCAGTATATAGTGTCTCAGACGGTGGTATATGGTGGTATATCATGTTACGGGCAGTGGTATAAAGCGGAGAGACTGCCACCTGCTGGAGGGAGAGATACTGCCCTCTGCCGGAGGGGGATGTGCTGCCCCCTGCTCAAGGAGGAGAGACTGTCCCCTGCTCAAGGAGGAGGGATACTGCCCCCTGCTGGAGGGAGAGATACTGCCCCCTGCTGGAGGGAGAGATACTGCCCCCTGCTGGAGGGAGAGATACTGCCCCCTGCTGCATCTATGGTATGAGGTCCAATATTAGGACAGCACTGTCCTGAGCACAGATGGGTCGAGCGCAGATCTATGGTATGAGGGGTCCAGGACAGCGCCATCCTGTGCAGAGAGGGGGGAGCGCGGATCTATGGTATGAGGGGTCCAGGACAGCGCCATCCTGTGCAGAGAGGGG
>WNYA01000211.1:0-82850 GCA_019512145.1 Engystomops pustulosus | reverse complement strand
GAGGGGTCCAGGACAGCGCCATCCTGTGCATGGAGGGGGGATCGTGGATCTATGGTATGAGAGGTCCAGGACAGCGCCATCCTGTGCAGAGAGGGGGGAGCGCGGATATGGGAGGTCGGGATCGTAGATATCGAGCGGTTATGTATGGGGTTCCAGGACAGCGCCATCTGTGCATAAGAGGGGAGCGTGGATCTATGGTATGAGGGGTCCAGGGACAGAGCCATCCTGGCAGAGAGGGGGGCGATGGATCTATGTGTATAGGAGGTCCAGGACAGCGCCATCCTGTGCAGGAGAGGGGGATCGTGCGGATCTATGTATGAGGGGCCAGGAACAGCGCATCCTGTGCAGAGAGGGTGGGAGCGCGGATCTATGGTATGAGGGGTCCGGACAGCGCCATCCGTGCAGGGAGGGTGGGACGCGGATCATGGTATGAGGGGTCAGGACAGCGCCATCCTGTGCATGAGAGGGGGAGATCGTGGATCTATGTATGAGCAGGGTCCAGGACACGCCATCCTTGGCAGGAGAGGGGGGACGCTGGATCTATCGGTATGAGAGGGTCAGGACAGCGGCCTCTGTGCAGGAGGGGGGATTCGCGGATCTATGGTATGAGGAGGTCCACGACAGAGCACATCCTGTGCAGAGAGGGGTAGCGCGGATCTATGGTAGAGGGGTCCAGGACAGCGCCATCACTGGTCAGGAGAGGGGGGATACGTGGATCTATGGTATGAGGGGTCTAGGACAGCGCCACCTGTGTCAGGAGGGGGATCGTGTATTATGGTATGGGGTCCAGGACAGCGCCCATCCTGTGCATGAGGCAGGGGGGGACTGGATGTCTATGTTATGAGGGGTCCAGGCAAGCGCCATCCGGTTCAGTGGGGGTAGGAGCGCGGATTATGGTAATGAGGGTCCCAGACAGCGCCATCCTGTAGCAGAGAGGGGGGAGGCGCTGGCAATCTATGTATTGAGGGGTCCAGGACAAGCGCCATGACCCATGTGCAGGGAGGGGGGATTGCGGATCTATGGTATGAGGTCCAGGACAGCGCCATCCTGTGCTGGGAGGGGGGATCATGGATCTGTGGTACAAGATCCAGAACAGGACAATCCTGTTCATGGAGGGGGTATTAAGGATCTATGTTACGAGGTCCAGGACAGCGCCATCCTGTGCAGGAAGGGTATAGCGCGGATCCTGTGAATGTCAGCCATAGAAGCTCCTCGATACAATATATGCGAGGAGACTGTAATATTCTCCGAGCTGCGGGAGCGAATGTCAGCAAATCCTCAGCAAAGTTTACCGTCTGCTTTATTATGTTTACAGGATTTCCAGGGTGGATGAGGAGGCGCGGAGATGACATCTAGTGAAAGTGGACGGATTAGTGGTGTAAGCGCAGATAAAACTCTCCTTAATCTCCTCAATCCCTTGGGGTGAGAGGTCGCTCCTCCACTTCACTTCAACAGCAGCAACAACTTGTATGAAGAGTCTGATCCGCTAATCCCTCCAGGAAATGAGGGCGATGCATCTTCACACTAAGCAAACAGTTTTAAAGAGGAGGATGAGCTGAGCAGAGAGGTCGGGCTGGGACCAGAAGCAGGGTCCAGGATCAGGGCTGGGACCAAGGAGCAAGGTTCAGGATCAAAGCTGGAACCAAGGAGCAGGGTCCAGGATCAGGGCTGGGTCCAAGGAGCAAGGTTCAGGATCAAAACTGGAACCAAGGAGCAGGGTCCAGGATCAGGGCTGGGTCCAAGATCAGGGCTGGGACCATGGAGCAGGGTCCAGGATCAGGGCTGCGACCAGGAGCAGGGTCCAGAATCAGGGCTGGAACCAATAAGCAGGGTCCAGAATCAGGGCTGGGACCAAGATGTAGGGTCCAGAATCAGGGCTGGGACCAAGAAGCAGGGTCCAGGATCAAGGCTGATACCAAGGAGTAGGGTCCAGAATCAGGGCTGGGACTAAGAGCAGGGTCCAGGATCGAAGCTGGGACCAAGAAGTAGGGTCAATGATCAGGGCCGAGAGGAGGAGCAGGGTCAGGGATGGTACGAGGAGCAAGGTCTAGGATCAGGGCTGGGCCGTGGAGCAATTCCAAGATCGGGACTGGGAACAAGTTGTAGTGTCCAGGATCAAGGCTGGTACCAATGAGTAGGGACCAGGATTAGGGATGGTACCAGGTAGTAGGGTCCAGGATCAGGGATAGTACCAGGTAGTATGGTCCAGGATCAGGGTTGGTGCCAAGGAGCGGGATCATGGCTGGGACCAGGAGCAGGGTCCATGATCAAAGCTGGGACCAAAGAGCAGGTTCTACGATCAGGGATGGCATCGGGAGCAGGGTCCAGGATCGGGGCTGGGACCAGGAGCAGCGTCCAGGATCAGGGCTGGGACCAGAAGCAGGGTCATGGATCAGGGCTGGAACCAGGAGCAGGGTCTAGGATTAAGGCTGGGACCAAGGAGCAGGGTCCAGGATCAAGTCTGGGACCAAGAAGCAGGGCCTGGAGGAGGAGCAGGGTCCAGGATCAAGGTCGGGGGGAGGATCAGGGTCCAGCATCAGGGCTGGGACCCAGGAGCAGGGTCCAGGATCAAGGCTGGGGCCATGGAGCAGGGTCCAAGATCAGGGCTGGGGCCAAGGAGCAGGGTCCACAATCAGGGTTAGGACCAAGGAGCAGGGTCCAGGATCAGGGCTAGGACCAAGGAGCAGGGTCCAGGATCAAGGCTGGGACCAAGAAACAGGGTCAGGGCCGGGAGCAGGCTCCAGGATCAGGGCTGGGACCAAGGACCAGGGTTCAAGATCAAAGCTGGAACCAAGGAGCAGGGTCCTGGATCATGGCTGTGTCCAAGATCAAGGCAGGGACCATGGAGCACGGTCCCGGATCAGGGCTGCGACCAGGAGCAGGGTCCAGAATCAGGGCTGGGACTAAGAAGCAGGGTCCAGGATCAGGGATTGTATCAGGAGCAGGGTCCAGGATCAGGGCTGGAACCAGTAGCAGGGTCCAGGATCAGGGCTGGGACCAGTAGCAGGGTCCAGGATCAGGGCTGGGACCAGTAGCAGGGTCCAGGATCGGGGCTGGGACCAGTAGCAGGGTCTTGGAGTCATGGCTGGAGCCATGAGCATGTCCAGATCAGGGCAGCCAATCAGGGTGGACCAAGCAGGGTCAGGATGCTGTAGATCAGGGCATGGTCCCATGTAATCAGGGCTGGGACCATAGGCAGGGTCTCCAGATCGCTGGGACCATAGAAGCGGGTCCGAATCGGGCTGGGGACCAGAGAAGCAGGGTCCAGGATCAAGGCTGAGACCAGGAGCACGGGGTCCAGGCTCAGGGCTGTGAACCAGAAGCAGGGTCCAGGATCATGGCTGGGAGCCAGGATCATGGGCTTCCAGGATCAGGGCTGTGACAGGAGCAGGGTCCCAGTATCAGGCTGGGACCAGAAAGCAGGTCCATGATCAGGGCTGGGGACCATGAGGCATGGGTCCAGATCAGGCTGGTACCAGTAGCCAATGGTCCAGGATCATGGGCATGTGGACACAGAGCAGGGTCTTTAGGTCAGGCTGGGCGCATTGAGCTGGTCCAGGATCAGGAGCTGGACCATGAGCCAGTTCCAGGATCAGTGCTGGGACCTAAGGATCAGGGCTGGGACGGAGTATCAGGGTCCATGATCAGAGGTCTGGGACAGATGCAGGGTCCTGATCATGGGCGTGACCAGGCAGGGTCCGTATCAGAGATTGTACCAGGGAGCTTGTCCATGGAATCAGGGAGGTACTGAGCTGGTCCAGGTATCATGGTATTGTACAAGGCATGGTCCGGATCAGGGCTGTGTACTAGTAGCGGTACAGGTTTGGTCCTGGGTACCATAGAGGTCCCATTATCGAGTGATGGTCCCACTGTCATGATTGTATCATGAGGCAAAGAGTCCCGGATCGGTCTGGAGAAAATTGTTTCAGGCGTGGGACCTCATATGATTTGTATCCCAGATTATACAAGCACAGCGTTATTAGGTTTCAGTCATGGGCCCCTGAGTCTCTATATCTCCGGAAGTTGTAGTAGTGATATGAACAGGAATGGGTAGCTCCTCTCTTGTTCAAGGACTTGACTTTAGGAGGCAGGGTGTGAACTGCGCCACCGTGTGACTCCAATACCAAACACTCGCCGTCCTTATTCAGTCGCTTCGCCTAAGGGTGAATCCATTTAAGCCCCCATGTTGCGTTTATTTAGAGTGATGTCAGTCCACCCTTGGCTCCAGCCCATGAGAATAATGGTCTCCCCCCTCCTCAGCACGACACTAAACCTATGGACTGCAGGAAATTGCTCTGCATTCCACTGCTTTTTGTCCCTTAGGCCACTCAGTTAAGATGGTGGTGTTGTCCTTGCCAGAAGCCATCCTGCAATTTACCTGGCATCACTGTCACGGGTGCTCCCTCGATCCCTGACTCTCTGCAGCCCTGCCAGCTCACTCTACCTCTCCCGATCCTCTCTTTCCCACGTCCTGTCTAAATTTAAGGCCAGCGCAAGCCCGCTAATTGGTGCACTGGCTGAACACTCACCTTGAAACTCCTGCCTTTTCCCTGTGTCCCCTGCCCAGATTTTGTGCCTCACAAGCCTAAGAGAAAGCTTCCTGGGGATTATTCCTGCGTTCCTGTGTATTCCTTGTATTCCTCTTCCTCCGTGTCTCCGCTCCTGTGGAGATTGTTACCGATTCCTTTGTTTTGCTGTGTTTGCCTGTGCCTGTTTTTTCGTTCCCACCTCCTGGGAACGCTCCCCTTGCTGACGCCGCATTGGACTTGTACCTTGCATCTCTGCCGCCTGCCCTGACCTGATCCTGGACCTGACCTCGAGACTGTCTTCTCGCTAGGTACCTCACTCTGCATTGCCACTTTGGCTAGTCTCACATGGTGGAAGACCTGGTGGATCCTGCGCAGCAGTCCATTCCCTCTTTACGGCGGGCTCGTGAACCACATGCCACTTAGACCTTCTGGTTCCCACGTGTCGCGGTACCCACCTCCCGCGTTGGGCCAGAGGATCCACTTATCCTGACAGAGGCCACTACTAGCCGCGCCCTGTCCGCGCGCCTACATACCTGCCCCGCTTTGTCTACTTCTTATGCCCTCCAGCACGTTAATACCCCACCAGTCTTTTGACCCTTCAGGCTGATCCTGAATCCTATAGTCCTGGTCTTGTCACTATTGCACATGCTCAATAGCAGCATCCTGGCCAACTTATTATTCCAATTAATTCATTACAGCGATTGATTGCTTCTCTCCGCCGCGGGGTCCAGGGGGCTGGCACTGTTTTAGGAGATATCCCCGGCTGCCGCCACTCATCCCCCCATATTGGTCCTGCCCCTTTCGCTGGTCTTTACATAACAACAGTGCAGAGCTTCGATGCCAGGAGGAGGCTGATCAGCCCCTTCAACCCCTCCCTGACATGTCTACAGAGTCATGTGTGGAGTGCTTCCTCCCCTACCGTTGGCCCCGCCCACTCTCTTATAGTGGGAGCCCCGGATGAAGTGAAAGTCAGACTGCGCGAGGGAATGAGGAAAGGCACTAACAGGGTTTTTTATTTTATTTATACCCTGGAACGGGCCACAATAAGAAGGAGCCCCAATTGAGACATGGGAGGCTGCAGGACTGGAGACCCGGGGGAGCCTGAGGAAAGACGCTACGGAGGAGGCTGCAGGACAGGGGGCTATCAGAAAGGGCTGGATGAAAGGAGGAGGCTGAATGACTGGGCTATAGAAGGAGCTTGGAAGAAAGGAGGAGTTCAAGGACATGGGCGATAGCAGGAGGCTGGGGAAGGATGAGGCTGCATGACGGTGCTTAGAAGGAGCTGATGGAAAGGATGAGCTGAAGGACAGGGCCTATAGACGGATGCTGGAGGAAAGGATAGCTGGGGTACAGGAGGCGTACAGGGAGGATTGTCATGGACAGGAGCCTACAGGAGTAATGCTGACGGACCATATCACTACCTAGGATGGTCTGGAGGACAGGGGCTGCAACTAAGCGGAGGATGCAGAACGAGGCCAATACTCGAGTAGGCTTCAGGATAGGAGCCTTGGATGATGCCGGTAGGTCACAGGAGGAGATGAGGGGGTCTAAAGGAGGAACTGAAAGGCTACTCGTAGGAGTTGTAGAAACAGGAGAAGCGGTGGACAGGAGGCCCCAGGAGGCCGGGATGAGGACCATAGGCTATAAACAGGAGTAAGATAAAGGACAAGGAGGAGTCTGGTGGACAGGGCAAATCGGTAGTAGAGGAGGACATGAGGCCACGGTAGCAGAGGCCAACAACAGGAGGCCCAATTTAGGCGAGCATGTAGGGCCGGAGCCACTTCGTGAGGATGGAGAACAGAAGCCCCCTCCATATGGAGCGTGGGTTAGGAGTACAATATAGTATTGGATATCCATTTGGGGGATTAAAAGTCCTCAATGGATACTAGGGTTTAACAGTGACTACTCTGGGGATCACTGTGACTACTGGCGCACTTGGGGCATCACTGTGACTCTTGGTGCATCACTGTTACGGTTGGCATCACTGTGAGTATCCGGGAAACAATCTTGTGACGGGCTCTGGGGGATCACTGTAACTTTTGGGGGCATTACTGTGCTACGCTGGATCGCTTTGTCTACGGGACTATCTATGGCTGCTGGCTCTGGGGGCATCCTTGTAAACTGTGGCTACTGGGACTTAACTGTGATACTGGCTGTTGAAGGCATCACTTTGATTCTGGCTACTGCGGCATCACTGACTGCTGTACACTGTGTGGAATCACTGTGACTGCTGACTAACCTGGATTACATCCTTCGTATCTGCTGCGTATGGGGTCCCTTGTGACTGCTCGCTACGTGGGGGTTATCCTGAGACTGCTGGGCTACTGGAGGATCACTGGACTATTACTGCTGCGGGGTTTCCTGTGACTGCTGGCTACTAGGGGTCATTGCTTGTTACAGCTTCTACACCGGAGGGGCACTTCCGTTTGAACTTACTGGCACTGGTGGAATCACTGTGACTGCTGACGTACTCGGGACCTTACTGTGACTGGCTGGCTACTGGAGTCATCACGCGGATTGCGGACTATTGGGGACATCACTCTGACTGCTGGCTACTGTGGGCATCCTGTGATTGCTGGCTATTGGCGGGCTCCTGTGCTCTGTGGCATCGGTGACTGCTGGCTACTGTGGCATTCCTGTGTTGCTGAATACTGGGGGCAATCACTGTGGACTGCTGTTTTACTGGGTTCAGCCTTGTAACTGCTGGATTCTGGGGTAATCACGTGACTGCTAGACATGGGGGCCTTACTACTGTGACTGCTTGCTACGGGGTTAATCCTTTGATTACTGGCAACGGGGGACATCACCTGTAATTGCTGTCTATTGGGTCATCCCTGTGGCTACGGTGGGGATCATGGTGGCCTGCTGGCTACTGGGCCGTTCCCTGTAGCTACACTGGGTGCCGTTCTACTGCTCCTGGGCAACACGTGACTTCTGCCACTGGAGCTCACACTGTGACCGCCTCTACTGGAAGCATCACGTACGCCTTCTACGGAAGTCATCACTTGACGCCTGCTACTGGAAGACTCACTGTACAGCCGGCTACTGGAAGCATCACTGTGACTGCCGCTACTGGGTACTCACTGTGACTCTGGGGGTGTCGCCTTGTAACGCTGGATACTTGTGGGCATCACTGGTGACTGCTAGAACAATGGTGGCATTATGTGACTGCTGTCACATGATGTCCCCGTACCATCATCCACTGTGACTGCTGGCTACTGGGGACAATCACTATAGACTGCTGCTACTGGACATAACTGTGACCAGACAAGCCGGCTGCTGAAGCATCACTGTAGACTGACCGTCTACGGGACCTCCCTGTTGACAGCCGGCTCTGGAAGCATCCCTTTGACAGCCGGCTACTGGAAGCCACTGTACAGCCGGCTACTGGAGCATCACTGTGACTGCCGGCTGCTGGAAGCCTCCCTGTGACTGTCGGCTACTGGGACTCACTGTGACTGCTGGCTACTGCAAGCATCAACTGTGACTGCCGGCTACTGGGGACATCCTGTGACTGGAGGGCAGCCTTGTAACTGCTGTATCTGGTGGCTCACTGTGACTGCTAGACAATTTGGGGCATTCCTGTGACGGCTGTCACAATTATGTCCCCAGTAGCCAGCTCACTGTGAACTGCTGGCTACTGAGCCATCAACTGTGGACTGCCGGCTACTGGAAGAATCACTGTGACTGCCGCTACTGGTGACATCCCTGTGACCGCCGGCTACCTCCTTGAAGCATCACTGTGACCGCCGGCTACTGGGAGTCATCACTGTGGACGGCCGGCTACTGAAGCATCACATTTGACCAGCCGGCTACTCGGAAGCTCACTGTGGCAGGCCGCTCTGGAAGCTCACTGTACTGCCGTCTACTGGAAGCAATCACTGTGACTGCCGCCGGCTACGGGGGGACTCCTTGTGACCTGCTGGCACTGGAAGCATCCCTGTGCTTGCCGCTACGGGTGACATCAACTGTGACTGCTGGCTACCGGGAGGGGGGATCACTGGGTGATTGATTACATGCATAGCATTTATCAATTAGTTTTAAAGGTCGTCGACAGGGTGATGATCTCAAATAATCGTCCTACTAAGCAGGGTCCCCAGACTACTACGGCCATAAGGGGCAGCATAGGATCTATTAATTATGAGTGCAGCATAGGAAGTCAATTATTAGGGGCGCATGGAAGTAATTAATTATAGGGGGCAGCATAGGAAATAATTATGAGGGGGGAAGGCAGCATAGGAATAAATCATGGGTGGGGGCACATGAGGAAATATTATTATGAGGGTCAGCATGATTAAATATTATGATTGGCCGCATAGAAATATTATGAAGGGGCAACTAGTAATTAAGGGGGGGCAGCATATTTAATAATTTATTGACCCAATTATTCAAAATAAATAAATAGTTTACACAGGTGTGGCTATTTAAATATTAATTAAGGGGGGCCCCAGTGTCTTACGTTTGCGTTCACATTTACTTGCTAGCGCTTTGTTTATAAGAATTTCTTTATATTTTTTTTATTTTAAATTTAGAGTCCGGGGGCCCCCCATGGTCTGAGGGCAGTGGAACGGCACCAGCTATTGGTAAAAATTTGGGGACCCCGTACTAATGTTTGTGGATCCACAGCTTTTCCATTTCTCCTGCATCCGCAGCTTAGGCCCTTCAGAGGTCCGGGACGTATAATATCAGTAGGCCCTGCCCTGTACGGGAGGGCTGAGCCGCACATACGTGACCTCTTCGATGTGTACACCTCAGCTGTGAAAGGTCTATCCGACAGCTTAGCTTGTCCAAACTGCACCTTGTACCCAGACACACCCGGGGTATTGGAGCAAACCTCAGCGACCTTGCTACGAAATTAATTGAGCGTCTTCAGTGTGGTAGCCTTCTGTCTTCCTCGCAGGAGCGGGAAATGGGGGGCGGTTTGTAGCAGGGGCATGAGGATTTTTTTGCTTGGCTCGCTTCTTATTTCACCCATTTTGGCTGTCTGGTGCCATTTGTTTTTGCCTAATTTTTATATTTTGCTATAAGGACTTTGTAATATTCTGTCCACCACGTCATGTGAATTGTAGGAGCTTCAATCCTCCAGATAATTCCAGAGCAGGTGATGCTCGACAGGCTGGTCGCAAGATCCAAGTGTCCCAAGATCCCGGAATTCCCTCAAAGCTGTCAGGTCTTGGGCATTACCAAGAATGGGCTCATTTACTAAGGTCCCTTGCCTGCCTGTTGTTCTGTCTGACTTTGCACGTTCTTTCTGTGCAAACGGTTGTACGTGTGTCAGAAGTGTCCGCACATTTGTGCCGGCTGCCCTATTCTTCACGTGACCAAAGTTCTGCACTGCTGAGGGGTCGTTTCTGTGCTCAGACTCGGGACCGCGCGCCTCATTTATTAGCATGCATAGTCCACGAACATGGGACACAATTGGGGCCTTTACTTACCACCCTTTTCCTGTTCACGATCCCCGATCCTAATTGACGTAATAAAAGTCCGCGTATTACCAAGATCGTGCACCCGATATCCTGCCTGTGTCTCTTCCCTCCTCCCCCCGCTGGGTCGAAAGATTTCACCTTCATTCTTCTTCCGGTGCATGTACGTGGCATATGTCTGCGCCCACAATTTGACATGTGAAATCCCCCGCATGCTCAGTCTGAATCTGTTGGATCGTCAACGGCCAGCCCCCGATTTTTTGTAGCATAATGCTGCAGCGCAGCTGCGTCACAATCCAATCGCGTTTGCGACCCAATCCCCTGTATATCTGTCACGTCGTGTTAACCCTGAAAATGTGGAAGTCCGTGAAAAGTGTGTCTAATATGACCCTTAAAAATAAGCCCTTGTGACAGTACTGTAAGAGCAAGTAATACCGGGGGCTTGCACACCGCAACACACAGTATATAGACAGGCAATAGTAATATTACATCTCATCATTATACACTGGAGACTCTGCACGAGAGCACACAGAGAGTAATAGACAGGCCGTGTGATGTTACCAATCTCATAGGATCCCTGGAGACCCTGCACCAGCACACACAGATGGTATGACAGGCAGTGTGATGTTACATCTCATAGAGATCCACTGGAATACTCTGCACACAGCACACACAATAGTATAGAAACAGGCAGTGTGATGTTCATCCCATTGAGACACGGGAGACTCTGCCACACAGCACACAACATATAGTATAGCAGGGCCGTGTGATGTACACCATCCATCGACTCCTGGAGGCCTCTGCACCAGCACACACAGATAGTATAGACTGCAGTGTTGAATGTCCCACTCTCATAGATGCCGGAGACCCTGCAACAAGTCACACGATAGTATAAACAGGCAGTGTGATTCCATCCTCATAGGATACCGGGCGACCCTGCACACCGCACGCCGATATTATAGACAAGGCAGTGTGAGTCACAGTCTCTAAGGATACACTGCAGACTCTGCACCAGCCCACCATATAGTTGAGGACAGGCAGTGTATGTTACATCTCATAGGATACACTGGAGACCTCTTCACAACATAGTATAGACAGGCGTGTGCTGTCACTTTCATAGGTAGCACTGGAGGCTCCGCAACAGCACACAGATATAAATAGAACAGGCAGTGTGTTTCTACATCTCTAGGATCCACGGAGACCCCTGCACACCAGCCCAACCAAAAACCGCAGATAGTTCTTTAGACAGTCAGTGTGATGTTACATCTCTAGATACACCGGAGACCACTGCACAAGCACACAGATGTATAGACAGGCATTGATGTCCAATCCTAGATATACACTGTAACTCTGTCTGCCACACAGGCCACAGATAGTATAGACAAGGCAGTGTTGATGTCCTTTCATATAGATACACTGGAGGCTCTGCACACAGCAACACACAGATAGTCTAGCAGGTAAAGGCAATTGATGTCACATCTCATAGGCTGCACTGGAGATCTCTGCACACAGATAGTATGAAAGGCAAATGTGATGTTTACATTCATAGGATACACTGGAATACCCTGCCACATATAGTATGACAGCATTGTGATGGTGACAATCTCATCAGGGATACACTGGAGATCCTGCCCAGCCACACACAGATAGTATCGACGCATGTGATGTTACATCTCATAGGATAGCCTGGGACTCTGCCACAGCACACACAGATAGTATAGACAGCATTGTGATGTTTACATCTCATAGGATAACACTGGGACTCTTTCACACAGCACAGATAGTATAACAGGCAAGTGTGCTTTCATCTCAACAAGGAGCACTGGGTACTCTGACACAGCACACCAATATATGATGACAGGCAGTGGATTTTACATCCCCATAGGATACACTGGAGACCTCTTCACACAGACACCCACATATAGTATATTCCACAGTGTGATGTCACATCTCATAGGATCAGACTGGAGACCCTCAGACAGCACCGGATGTAAGACGGCAGTGTAATGTTCACATCCTCATAGGATACACTGGAGAACGCTGCACACAGCACACCTATGAGTATCGACAGCAGTTGATTTACATTCATAGGATAACACGGAGACTCATCACAACTGCACCAGATAGTATAGACATGCATGTGATGTTCCATGTCATATGATACACTGGAGGCTCTGCACACCACACAGATAAGTATGACATGCAGTGTGTGTCACATCTCATGGATACCGTGAGACTCTGCCACACATCACACAACAATAGTATAGACAGCATGTGATTCACATCTCATAGATACACTGGAGCTCGGCCCACAGCCAACGATATATAGCAGCGTGTGATGTCCCTTCATCGGATACACGGAGACCCTGCACACAGCACACAGATAGTATAGACATGCTTGTGATGTCACATCTCATAGGATACCTGAGACTCTGCACCGCACACAATAGTATAGACGCGTCAAAGTGTGTCACCTCTCATGGATTACACTGGGCTCCTGCACACAGCACACACAGATAGTATAGACGGCAGTGTGAGTCACAATCTCATGAACACTGGAGACTCTGCACACAGCACACAGATAGTATAGACATGCAGTGTGATGTTACACTCTCATAGGATAACCCTGGAGACTCTGTCACAGCACCACTATGTATGACAGCGTGTGATGTTGCATGTCATAGGCTCCCTGGTAGTGCTCGGCACACAGCATCAACAGATGTCTGACAGGCAGTGTGATGTCCCATCTCATGGATACACTGGATACTCTGCACACGCACACCGATAGTATCTACAGGCAGTGTGTGTCACATCTCATGAGGATACACTGGAGACTCAGAACCAGCACCACATATCGTTAGACATCAGTGTGCTGTTACATGTCATATGGATACACTGGAGGCTCTGCACACAGCACCAGATAGTAGCACACAGGCAGTGTGATGTTACAACCATCCCCATAGGATACACTGGAGCTCCTGCACACAGCACACACAGATGTCAATTACTCAGTGTGTGTTACACTCTCATAGATCCGGGAACATCTTGCATACGCACCACGATAGGAATATCCAGCAGTGTTGTTACTCTCTAGGATACACTGGAGACTCTGCCCACAGACACACCGATAGTAATAGACAGCCAGTGTGATGTTACATCTCATAGGTCCTGGAGACCCTGCACAACAGCACAACAGATCTATGACAATTCAGCTTTTGATGTCACATCTCGTGGAATACACTGGAGACTCTTCACACAGCACAACACGGTATATAGACAAGGCAGTGTGATGTTTACATACAAACATACCGATACTCATAGGATACACTGAGACTAAGCACACCTCACACCACAAGATAGTATAGACGGCCGTGTGAATGTCCACATCTTCATATGATCACTGGAGACATCTTCACACAGCACCAGATGATATAGACAGGCATGTGATGTTCATTTCATAGGATACACTGGAGCTCTCACACAGCCATAGATAGTATATACAGGCAGCGTGATGTTTACATCCCATAGGATACACTGGAGACTCTGCACACAGCACACACAATAGTAATATACATGCATTGTGATGTTACATCTCATAGGATACACTGGAGCTCTGACACCCACAACAGATAGTATAACAAGCAGTGTGATGTCACATCTCATATGATGCTCTGTAGACCCTGCCCAGCACACAGATAGTATAACAGCATGTGATGTCACATCTCATAGTATAACACCGGCACCCGCACACAGCACCCAATGTATAGACCGCGTGTGACTGTCACCCTCTCATAGGATACCTCAGACTCTGCCACAGCACACCCAGATATTTTTCGACAGGCAGTGTGATGTTACCCTCTCATAGATCGCCTGGAGACTCTGCAACAGATAGTTAGCACAGGGCAGTGGGATGTCCATTTCATAGGATACCCTCGGAAGCCTCTGCACCACAGCACACCTATGTATAGACAAGGCAGTGTGATGTTACAATCTCAGTAGTCTCACTGAGACCTGCACACAGCAAACGCATATAGTTTAGACCTGCATTGTGATTTACAATTTACTCTCATATGATACACCCGGAGACCCTGCACCAGCAACCGATTATATCAGGCAGTATATGTCACATCTCATAGGATACACTGGAGACTCTGCACACGCCACAGATAGTTAGACGGCAGTGTGATGTCACATTCATCGGATACACTGTGAGGCCTCTGCACATCGCCACACGATAGTATAGAAAGCAATTTGAATGGTCAATCTCCTAGGATGCACTGGAGACTCTGTCACACAGATAGGATAGAAAGGCAATAGTATGTTACTCTCATAGGATACCCTGGAGACCCTGCACACAGATGTATAGCAGGCAGTGTGATGTTGCATCTCACAGGACACTGTTATCCTGCACACAGCACCACAGAGAGGTGACAGGCATTGTTGTTAACATCTAATAGGATAAAACTGGAGACATCTGCACACAGACCACCGATAGTATAAGACAGCAGTGTTATTTACATCTCATGGATCACTGGAGACTCTGCACACAGCCCATACAGATAGATAGCGAGGCAGTGTGATGTTACATCTTCAATAGATGCACTGAGACTCTGCACACAGCACACAACAGATAGTATAGACAGGCATTGGGATGGTTACATCCCATGGATAACCCTGGTAGCTGCAACACAGCACCCATATATGTATAGTCAAGCATGTGATGTCACATTCATAGATACATGAGACCCTGCAACAGCACGACATATAAGTATAGACAGGGCGTGTAATGTCACTCGTCATAGATACCACTGGAGACTCTGGCACACAAGCACCACATATAGTATCAGACAGTCGTGTGATGTTACATGTCATAGGATCCACTGGAGACTCAGCACACTGCACACATATGTAATAACCAGCACTGTGATTTTTACTGTCATATGATACACTGGAGGCTCTGCAACACAGCACACCAGATCGTATAGACAGGCGTGTGATGTCACATCTCATAGGATACAACACGGGAGACTCCTGCACACAGCACACAGATATTATAGAGCCAGGCAATGTGATGTCACATCTCATAGGATACCTGGTATGCTCTGCACACAGCACACGATGATAGACAGGCATGTGAGGTCAACATTGTCATGGAGACACTGGCGACCCCTGCCCAGCACACAGAATAGTATAGACATGCAGTGTGAGTGTCACATCTCATAGGATACACTGGAGACTCTGCCACTCCCACCGATGTAAATAGACCGGCAAAGTGATGTCCTCTTCATAGATACACTGGAGACTCTGCAACACACGCAACACAGATAGTATGACAGCGGCAGTGTGATGTCACATCTCATAGGATACACTGGAGAACTCTGCCACCAGCACACACTATATGTATAGGACAGGCATGTGATGTTCCCTCTCTAGGATACCTGGATACTCTGTACACAGCACACACAGATGATAACAGGCAGTGTGATGTTACGCTGTCCAGGATACACTGGAGGCCTCTGCACTACACACCCAATAGTATCGACATGCAGTGGTGATGTCACTCCTAGGATACCTGGAGGACTCTGCAGCACAGCACACATATAGTATATACAGCGTGTGATGTCACTCGCATAGGAGACCTGGAGACATCTGCACACAGCAAACCAATAGTAATAGCCAAGGCAGTGTGATGTTACTGTCATAGATACAACTGGAGGCTCTCACACATCACACAGATATAACAAAGGCAGTGTGATGTATACATCCCATCGATACACCTGGAGACTCTGCACCCAGCACACACAGATAGTACTTACATCAGTGTGATGTTACATCCATAGGATACACGTGAGACTCGCATACATCACACAGATAGTATATACGGCAGTGTAAGGTTTCACTCTCATAGGATACCTGGAGACTCTGCCACACAAGCAACACACCGATAGTATAGACAGCAGTGTGATGTTCATCTCATATGATACACTGGAGACCCCGCCACACAGCACAACAGATAGTATAGACAGGCTTGTGATGTCACATCTCATAGGTAACACTGATACTCTGCACACAGCACACACAGGTGTATAGCCAGCAGTGTGATGTTACCTCTCATAGGATACACTGGAGACTAAGCACGACAGCACACTACAGATAAGTATAGACAGGCAGTGTGATGTCACATCTCATAGATACACTGGAGACTCTGCACACAGCCACAGATATGTATAGACGCAGTGTGATGTTACTTTCATAGATACACTGGAGGCTCTGCAGCACAGCACATAGATAGTATATACCTGCAGCGTGACTGTTTATATCCTCTTGAATACCTTGGATACTCTGCACCAATCCACCACCTTCCACCCGATAATTAATATACAGGGCTTGTATGTTCCAACATCTCATAGATACACCGGGAGACCTGCATACAGCAACACAGATAGTATATACAGGCAGTGTAAGTTTTACATCTCATAGAGATCACTGGAGACATCATCACCGCATCGACAGATAGTATCGACAATGCAGTGTGATTTACATCCCTAGGATCACGGGGCTCTGCATACAGTCACCAGATAAGTCATTCCGTCAGTGTATGTTACCCAAATCTCTGGATCCAACTGGAGACTCTGCACACAGCACACCGATAGTTATCATGCAGTGTCAGTTACTCTCATTAGGATACAACTGTGACTCTGCACACAGCTCCAGATAGTAAGACATGCAGTGTATGTTCACTCTACATAGATACACTGTTAGACTCTGCACACTCACACAGAATTATAAGACAGGGCATGTGAGTAAATGTCATAGGATCCGGAGCTCTGCACACAGCCACATCGTATAGACAGGCTGTGGATGTTCTCCCATAGGATCCACTGGAGCTCTTACACATCACACAACCGCCTCGTCTATACCAGGCAGTGTGATGTTTACTCTCATAGTATCAGGGATCTGCATACAGCACAACATATAGTTGATACAGGCAGTTGTATGTTACATCTCATAGTATACACTGAGACTCTGCACACGCGGCACAACACAGATAGTATAGACAGCCAGTTGATGTTAACTCTCATAGGATCACTGGAACCCTTCACCAGCACACCAATAGATAGACAGGCATTGTGGTCAATCTCATAGATCACGGGCAGATCTGCACACAGCACACACAGGTGTATAGACAGGCTTGTGATGTTGACATCCCTTAGTAACCTGGAGACTCTGCACACAGCACACACAGATAGTTATCAGGCAGATGTGATGTCACAATCTCATAGGATACACTGGAGACTCGGCACACAGCAAACATATAGTATAGACAGTCAGTGTGATGTACTCCCATAGGATACACTGGAGACTCTGCAGCACAGCAACCACAGATAGTATTACAGCAGTGTATGTTCATTCTCAATGGATCACTGAGACTCTGCAACGCACGACAGAAGTATAGACAGGCAGTGTAATGTCACTTCATAGATACATCTGGAGACTTCTGCACCAGCACACAATATATAGGACAGGCGTGTGCTTGTTACCTGCTAGGATACACTGGAGTCTCGCCAACAGCACACAGATGTAAAAGACAGCAGTGTGTGTTACATCCCATAGGATACCTGGGACTCTGCCCACAGCACACAGATGAGTATAGACAAGGCGTTTGATGTCCACCTCTCATAGGAATACACTGGAGACTCTGCACACAGCACCCAGATAGTATGACAACGGCGTGTGATGTTTCCATGTCATAGGTACACTGGGCTCTGCACACAGCACCACAGAAGTATATACTGGCAGTGTATGTCACATCTCATATTTACACTGGAGACTCTGCACACGCACACACAGATAGTATATACCGGCAGTGTGATGTTACATCTCATAGGATACACGGGAGACTCTGCCATACAGCACCAGTATAGTATAATACTAGGCAGTGTAATGTTATCTCTCATTAGGATACACTGGCGACTCTGCACACAGCACACAGATAGTATAGACAGATGGCAAGTGGGTTTCACCCTAGGATAACACGGAGCCCTGCACACGCACACACAGCAAAAAATAGTATAGAACAGGCAGTGTGATGTTACATCTCATACGGATACCTGGAGACTCTGCACTACAGCCCGATAGTATATACATTCATGTAATGTGACATCTCATAGGATACACGGAGGCTCTGCACCCACACACAGATGTATATGACAGGCATGGTAAAGTTACATCGATAGGATACACTGGAGACTCTGCACACAGCACATCAGATAGTATAGACAGGCAGTGTGATATTACTCGCAGAGATACACTGGAGACTCTGCACACAGCACACCATATAGTCTACTCAGGCAGTGGTAATGTTACATCTCATAGGATACACTGGATACTCTGCCCAGCACACAGATAGTATAATACAGGCAGTGTGATGTCCATCTCATGGATAACACTGGAGCTCGGCACACAGCACCACAGAGGTCAGACAGGCGTGTAATGTTACTCTCATAGGATACACTGGAGACGCCTGCACACAGCACAACCAGATGTAAGAGACGGCAGTGGAACAGGACAGTCAGGAGTAGTGTGATTTGTCGGACAGCGCTACAGATTGATGGTACTATTTAAAGATTTTTTTATAGGATAGGTATTTTTGTACTTGTGTTTCTATTCCTTCTATTGTATATCAAAACTCCTTTATATGGAACATGGGGGGGGGCTTGGACACAGAGGGGAGGTCTTAGGACCACCACCGGAGGGTGTGTGGTAGCATTGCTGATATTAGTACTTTGTATTAGATTTTGGGGGGTTGTTCTGCTATAAGGACATATTGGATTTCCCCATCCTCATTTCTCCGCCATGGCGGACGCACTCTGCTTTTCCTAATCCCATCCCTCGGCGGTTTTTGGGGCGTACACACGCATAAGCGGTAAGCAGAAGACTTGTATGGAGACTTATGAAGTGTCTGCGGCGTGCAGCCCCTGTGGCGCCATACGCCGATAGTGCTGAGTGACTCATCTCCACATTGGGGCCGCCGGAACGCTGTGTCTGGGGAGTCGGGATCGTTGTAGAGAACTTGTCGGAGAAAGTTTGAAATTTTTTTTTAGAATTAGCCCTGAATTATAGAGATGCTCACGGGCCGGGGGCGATGACTGGCCATTTAATGGAGTCGGACGTCGTCTCTCTGATCTAGAGGCATCCCCCCCCCCACCAGGCCGGAGAGGACCGGGGACGGTCCCACCATATGATAAGGGGATGTCCCCCTGCACAAACATGGACATATTGCCCACTCCCTGGTGACTCTCTGAGCCAGCTACTGTTGTCACTAATGTGCCGAGTGCGACAGATTATTGATTCTTCTTGGGCTCCCCTTCACACACCAAATGCCCTAACATATTTTTTATTTCTGGTGTCCTCAGTTTCATGGTAGGGTAACACGGGTGCATGAGTGTGTATCAACTTCTTGCGCCTTGCAGCGCTGGGGTCCTGTGATTCATCCCACCCAGGTCACATCTGCACAAGAGTTTTTGTATGTTCTCTCCAAAAACATACTGGTAGGTGTTAACTTGGGAGCCCCATGGGGACAGGGAACCACTTTGGCATGTGCTCTTGTTCCGCACGCGGCTGCGTAAATCTGTGTCCGCTATATAATAAGAATGATTGTATTTATTAAGATGGTGCGCCATTAGGTCGGACTCTGGCATAAATGTGGTGCCCGGTGCATTCGCACCAGCACCCCCCCCCCCCTTTAAGTGAGTTTTGGTTCACTGTCTGTCGCATCGCCCCACAACTGGTGCAAACATCACTATTGTGAGTTACAGATAGTGTAGGAAGTACCCCTAGACTAGGGCTGATGTTATTAGATCCCAAATGAGTTTTAAATGGGGGTGGTTATTGCACTTATAGGGTTTGTGATCTGTGCCTGTAAGACGTGTTCTCCGCCCTCGTGGCATCCTCCTCCCCTCCTACTGGATGTGCCGGGTTTATAGGTGGAGACTCAATATTTTCTGCCTCTTTGATGCAAACTCAAGTTGTCTCCTCTCCTTCCCTCTGTTAGGGAGATGTTTTTGGTTTGCTTTGTTCTTTGTAGTGTTTATCTTTGGATTTTAGGCTGTAGTGCAAACCACTAAGCCACCGTGCTGCAATCATCTGAGTATATGTGTGATAAAAAATAACGATGAATTTTACTTTACTTTACTTGTCGGAACTCAGAGACTCATCCCAAGTCTAGGGGAACGAAAGGGGGGGGGTTCATTTTAGCAACTTTCTGCAGATCATTTATATGGTGCAGCTTGTAGAAGATTCCACTAAAGTTGATGCATTTTTGGACCTTGTGATTTCTAACAATGTGGAGATTTGTCCAAATGCAGGTCCGGGACGCCTTTGGAGCAGAGATCATAACATATTATTTTCCTGTAAAAAAAAAACAGGTGGGAAATCGATTTCCATCTTCCAGACATTAATGTTTTTTCAACTGAAGTATAGTACTGAAGATCAGATATTGTAACATGATTATAGTAATTATACATGGGAGAGCATTCAAATCCCCCTTTGTTTCCCGGGCTATTTACTTCTAATATATTCCATAGGTCACAGTATTACGGGCTAGATGCACCCCTGTGGCTTCAGTACAGTTAAAAGGCAATTACTGTGTAAAAAGGGCATTCAAACTAGATATCTGACGTCACCTGAGCTTCATCTTCCAAACATTCAACCAAAATCTGTAAGAAAAATACTATCAGCCAAATACAAGATGAAAGACGCGTGGCCAATTGATAGCAAGACAAGCGGAGAATTTTTTTTAGGTATATCAAAATGCGAAAAATGGCTCAGAGCAGGTTGGACCCCTTTATTCTGACAATGGGAGCAGCGTTGACTGGAGACCAAGAGAAGGCGGAGATACGTTTGTGTTTTTTTATCAAGCTCCGTTATCCATAGAAGAGAGAACTTCTGACTTGGGTGGTGCCAGCCTCGGGGCAGCCCCCTGTTAATATACTGAAAAAACTGGCTGAATGTAGACTGATCCATATAAGCTCAATAAAAAATGTGTACAAGGCTCCTGGACAGATGGGTTACCCCCCAGGTTTTTTAAAGAACTCAGTTCTGTTTTGCGTCCCGCTGGCTAAAATCCTTCAGGATTCCGTAATTTCTGGTTGTGGTGCAAGTGATCTGGCGCAAGGCAATGTGTGGCCATATATAAAAGGGCTCTAGAACTTCGCCAGGCATTACAGGCTTGTTAAGCCTAACTTCCATTGTGGGGGAAGATATTGAAGGGTTAGTAAGAACACTATATACATGGAGTTGTGACATCATGCCTTGATGGTAGTTAAGGATAGAATTCAAACTAACTGATCTCTTCTTATAGAGGTGAGCAGGGGTGGCCTGGCTAGAGGCAGCTTGTATATTGGTGTTCTTCTTGGGACTTTGCATTTGACACTGTCCCTATAGCGCCTGATGGGTAAAATTAGGGCTATTGGTTTTGGCAGAAATCAGTTGCAATTGGATTGAGAACGGCTGAAGGATCTTCCATAGATTGTGGTCATGATTTCCTACGCGGAATGGCACCATTTTTATGATTGGTGTACCCCAGGGTTCTGGTGCTTGCCCACTCTATTTAAATAGATTTTTAATATTAGAGGTAGGGAATAATATGCACTGTGGTCTAGTTTTGCAGTGAAACCCGAAGCTGTGGGGTGTAATACACATATGGAGGATGGGATATAGTTAGCTGTGTAAAGTGAGATGCATCGCTGAGGATGTTCATTTGCTGGAGGGGTGACTTGGACAACTGCTCCTTTGCAAATGAGGTTCAATTGGATAAATGTAAGGTTAGGACCTGGGGCTAATACTCCATAGTCTAAAATATGTCCTTGTGGGAGTAAGTCTTGGAGAGTCCCTGTTGAGAAGGACCCTGAGGGTACTAGTAATCTGATTAAATAACAGCACAATGTCCATCAGCAGCTGCCTCTAAAGCAGCAAATCTTGTCATGTATCAGAGGTGTTGACTCTTGTGTAGACATGTATATTACACTGTAACAAGGCCTTGGTTCGGCCTCACCTGAATATGCCTGTCCAGTTCTGGGCAAACCGTCCATAAAAGGATGCCGGATCTGAGATGTGTTCAACGTAAGCCAACAAAAATGATAAGGAATGGAGGATCTCATTTATGAGGAAAGATTAAAACCTAGATTTATCTGGAAAAGAGACGATACGAGGGGACCTGATAATTTATATACTATATGAATGGTCCATCCCAAAATATGGATGAAAGTTGTTCAGATTAAATTAAATCAAAAATGGGAGGGGTGAGTCGGCTATTGAAATCAAAGTTACCTCATAGCGACAGGGGCTTTTTTACTATGACGAACTGTCAATCTGTGGCTAGCCGCCTCAGGCGCTGGTCACAGCAGGGACAGCAGAATAGCCTTCAAAGACAGGGTCCTATATCCTTTTACACCTCAAATACCATTGATGGTTTTGGTTTATATAGAATTGTTTCCCCAAATCCCTTCCTCTCCAATCCCTACCCTTCCTTGGTTGAACTTGATAGACATGTGTCTTTTTAAAACCGCTACACACTCTAATAACTACCGATCTATATCGAGGAGTCCTATTTTTTGTAGACTTGATCCCTTTATAATTCCTTTAACTATTTAGGTCTAAAGTTTGCCCGAGGGTTACAGATTTCTGTCCAAACTTAATTGGTCTCCGCTGATATAAGTCAAGAATTAAAATTATATTATGAAGGAGGTTTCCTCCTTTTCAGGCGGACAGTGACTAGCTGTAGCCCCCCAGTGGTTGTCCAGTAGTAAATAACGTCTCATGCCATTACAAATAGCATGGGGTTACAAAATATTTTCTATCCACCTTTATATATCGTCTAATTCTCAAATCTTCCTCTATATCTGTTCTTTATAGGTCTTCTCTCTCATGACTGCCGTCTCTCTCTCTTGTTGTCTCTCTCTCTCTGCATCTCTTTCTCTCCGCGTCTATCTCTCCGGGTCTCTCTCTCTGCATCCCTGTCTGTCCTCTTTCTCTCTCTTTGTCTGTTATACTCTCTCTTCTCTCCTCTCTCTCCCTCTTATATTTATCTGTAATTCTCAGCTGTCCTCTCTCTGTTGGTCACTTTCTCTCTCTTTGTCTTTATTCCTCTCTCTCTTTTTAGCTGTAGGTCTCAGTTGTCCTCTCTCTGTTCGGTCACTCTCCTCTCTCTTTGCTGTCTCTCATCTTTTTCTCTCTGTCCTGCCTGTCCTCTATCTATCTCCTGCTCTCTCTCTGCCTCTCTGTCTGTTCTTTCTCTCTCTCTTCCGCATCTCTCACTGTTTGTCCTTTTTCTTTCTTCGCCGTCTCTTCTGTTTTCCTCTCTCTGTCTCTCCCTGGTTCTGTCTCTCCTGTCAATCTCTCTTTTTATGCCCTATTTCTGTCTGTCTCTGTTTTGTTTCTCTGTCCCTCCCCCCTCTATGTCTTTCTTTATCTGGCTGTCGTCTTTTTTCTCCTCTCTCTGCATCGGTATGTCGTCCTGTCTTTTTCGCCCTGCGTTCCTGTCTGACTCAGTCTGTCTCTCATCTGTCTGTTCTCTCTGCTGTCTGGTTCCCCTCTGGTCTCTGTCCTGTCTCTCTTCTGTCTTTGTCAATGTGGTCTGTCAGTCGTGTCCCTAGTTGTCCTGCTGTCTCTGCATCTCTCTCTCTTATACTTGATCTCTGTCTACCTGCCTCTGTCTGTCCGCTCCTCTGTGTCTCATTTTTCCCTTTAGTCTGGCTGTCTCTCTTCACCCTGTCCATCTCATTCTTTCGTTGGTAACTCCTTAAGCTTTGTATACGCATCCCCAGAAACACAGATAGTCTTGTATGACTGCGTTATTCGCATACATGTTTTCATTAAGTTTGGTGAATTGTTTGTTTCTGTCTTGGTCTGCCTGTCTCTCTTTCTCTCTGTCTCTTTTTCTTTCCTCTCTGGTCTGTAACTCTCTGTCTCTATCTTTTGGTCTCTTTCTCTCCTCTGGTGTCTTTCCATGTCCCTGTATGTCTCGTTCTTCTGTCTTTCTCTCTCTTCTTCTAGCTTTGTATACCCTCGGTTTGTTGCCCTCTTCCTGTTGTCTCTATCTCTGCATATCTGTCCTCTCTGTAACTCTCTGGTCTCTCTCTCTACTGTCTCTCGCATCTTTCTCTCTTTGTCTGTCTCTGCACCTTGTCTCTCTCTATCTGTTTGTCTCCCTCTCTATGTCTCTCTCTGACTGTCTTTGTCTGTTTCACGCATGTTTGGCTCTCTCTCCTCTCTCTTGTTCATAATCGTCGATGTCTCTGCCTGTCTCTCTTTATCTCTGTTTTTGTATTGTAAACGCGATGGGTGCAGATTCCTTTAGCGTGCATACATACATACTACTACCCCCTCTATCAGTACAAGAAAGTTTTGGCCCACACCCTTCTGATTGTCGAAGAGTTTGTTCTGTATTTTTCCTGACTATTGAAATTTGCACTGAGGCATCAAAACGATGAATTATCACATGGGAATTATACTCTTACTAAAAAAAGTGTGAAAACTAAAATATTCTATTCATTTTGGCTGTGATACTGCTTTGCACAGTCCTTGGCTCTCTTGGTGAGTTTCAAGAGGTAGTCACCTGATGGTCTCCCCGTTTAATGAAGGGTTTCCAGAGATGCGTAGCACTTGTTAGGTTCCTTTTTCCTGTCTGTCACCAGAAACGGACCCCCACATCATCACAGCCCACATGGTCCCACCAATCAAAACCCTCCATACCATCCAACCCCAACAACAGTGTCACCAGCAAGCCCCCCCCACACGCCAGCCCATCAGCAGCACCCAACGATTGCAACTCAAGTCCCCCCCCCCACACCCATCAACCCAACGATTTCGACATTACATCCTACCCCGACACAATCAACACCCAACATGTCACCAGCACAGCCCCCCACCATCACACCCAACAGTGTCACCAGCAACACCCCCCACACATCACACCCAACAGTGTCACCACACCACAAGCCCCCTTCACACATCACAACACACCATGTTCACCATCAAGGCCCCCCCCCACCATCACACCCACAGTGGCAACAGCAAGGGGCCACCCCCCCCCCACATCACACCCAACAGTGTCACCAGCCTAGCCCCCCCCAACACTATCACCACACTTTCACAGCACCCCCCCACTCACAGCCACCAGTCCACAACAGTGTCCCATCAAGCCCCCCACACTTAAGCATCACAGTGGCTCCAACATGTCACCAGCAAGCCCTCACACTCGGACCATCACACCCAACAGTTGTCCCACAGCGAACAGCCCCCACACAATCCAACTAACCGTGGCCCAGCAAGCCCACCCCCACACACTCACCCCCACAGTGGTCCATCAACAAAGCCCCCCAATCCCATCATACCCAACAGTTTCACAGCAAATCCCCCAACCACTCCGTCAGCTTCAACGGTGACCTCAGGCAATTAGATTCCATTCCTTCACCTTCACCTCTCGCCTCGGCACAAAGACACGGAACTAAAGATCTCACTTTTTTTTTAAGTTTTGGCAACTGCATTTGGGGGAAATTTTTTCCAATTTTTCGATTGAGTGACCTTCATTCGTAAAGTAATGAGGCCGCTCGTGTTTTTAGTTACTTTTGTGCTTTTTTCTGGCCAAACAAGTCGATACCGTCTCAGTAGGAGCACATCATCCGGTAATCCACCTGAACCCTGCCACAACACAACTGATGGTCCCACCCTATTATTAACCCCTACGACTGTGAATAGTATTACTCACTGCTGTGTGCAATGGAGAGGGTTCCGGGCTGCAGCACTCCATGCCGGTAAGTCTTTGCTGCCTATTGGGATCGTCATCGGGAGCGGCGATCCGTCGCATGGTAGCCTCGGGTCATTCCCAAAGCTCCGTAACACCAAGTATAAAAAAGTTATTTAGCGCCAAAGACGGCAAATCCCCCAAAAAGTTTGGGTACAGGAGGTTTTTAATTTTTTTTAAATGTTTGAAACATTATAAAACTTATAAAACCTGTACCGCCCCACGAAAAATTAGACTGTCATTTGGGGCGACAGTGAATCTGTTAAAATCCACGCCCCAAAAGACGGCAACAATGACGTTTGTTTTTCCAATTCACTGCATGGAATTTTTTTTTCTCCGTTCCCCCAGTACACACCACAGCATGGGATACTTACTAAACCACCACCATTTTGAATTTGCAATTTTTACGCAGAAATAAGCCCTAAAAGATCTGTAACATGGACAAAATCAAAAAGTTTATAGGTTTTTGAGGTGGGGAGGCAAAATTAAAACGCTCCGGCGTTAAGGAGGGGTTAAGGAAATAATCCTTACCCTTACCTTACACCTGTGATGTGAAGACTTTTCTCAGGTAACTACCTCTTGTATCTCAGCCATAGAAGCCAGCTGTAACAAGAGCAGTAATCACACAACGTCCATATACGACCTGAATATAAGACCTATGTTCCTGTTTCACCCTTTTTTGGTAAGTATATAATGCCCCATTGATATTCATAGTTTTTTGATGCCTTCCCCTGTGATCTACAATTTTTATAGTCATGAAAATACAGAAAATAGGTGAATTAGAAGGTGTGTCCAAACTTTTGCTCTTTACTGTACATACATCCTACCTGCTCACGAAAAGAAGGGACTGTACCAATACCATTTACTCCAGTTATTCAACTTCTGGTGAACTGAATGGCACTGATTGACAAATCAATTTTCTGTAAAATTAGCAAGCATGGAAAAAGGGGTAAAAGGAGCCTATGAAAGACAAATTGAAAGTCCCCTGAATGAATTGCCTTAAAAAATTACTTTATTGATGACTATTAAGACCCCCAGACGGACTGCCTCTGTTGTACAGCCGAACGCGCGTCGGGGGACTATCCGTCATCCCGGACGTGTAGGTCCACTCTTCATCTATCCTTTTGTTCATTGGTAAGGTTTATCTCTACCTGTTTGTGCACATTACCTATTTTATGCATGTTATGTCAGCTGTGTGCACTTTAACACCTGTTGCCTTCATTATAGTACCTCTTCCTTCACCTTTACATGTTCCTCTTTGTCTAATGTTTTAATTCCTCCTATGTCTACCCGGGGTGACGCTTTCTCATTTGTTGTCGCCCTTGGCACTGTATTCCCATTCCCCTCATCATTGTCTGAGGATTCTCATCCTGCGTTTATCATATATGTCCTTAATAGTCTCATAAATATTTTTTACTGCAATCATTCAGACTCATTTGGTCTTTCATAGTGCTTCCTTTTACCCCCCCCCTTTTTCCCGTCCTCCCTTAAGGGTACCTTTTGATTTTTGTGTATGTCTCATGGGAAGCCATCTCGTTGGTGGGTTACCTTACCATATCACCGGTCCAACCCCACAGCTATTCGTACCACATGGATCTGGACTTACTTGGTAATAGATAATTCTGGATAACCTTCATTTCAACCGTCCCTTTCCTTCTCTCCTTCCTGATTCTCTCTGTTGTTTTGAAAATTAGCTATGGCATCATACAAGAGAGGGGAGAGGCTTCTGGCAGGTGGGGACCCGCGACCATTATCTCGTACTGGTGCTTTCTGGCTGATGTTTTTGGTTAGTGTTGTGAATGTTGGTGGTGCTTTCACACTCTTGGTACAGGACCCAAAACAGTGACTCAGGTAAGCTCTTCGAGGATTGCCCATCAATAGAAACTGTGGCCACCAGAAGGGTTACGCTGTATTTGTCAGCAGAGTTCCAGAGGCTGTAGGCGCTACCTAGAAGGGACGCACAGTACACAAGTAAACGTGGAGGAGCTTACCCAGGAGACGTTTGCAACATCCTAAGCTTTTCCTGGGCCTGGAGGCAGCCTGGGTCGGAATAAACCGGAGTGCTGGGCGTGGGTGCGGGCCGTGGGCATGCTATGTCCGGTAGGTTTTGTGTATGGAGACCGGATGGCTTCCTATAGCTGGCAGGGTCCTCCAGCATGATGGTGTGTCAAAGAATGTGGAGGGAGGCTGATGTACTGGTTATTCTCCCTGGGCCAACCCCTTGAGTTGTCATGTAAGAGGAGTCCCTGGGTAAGGATTGGTAGCCCCGTGATGGTGATACAGCCGTAGAACGAGGGATGCAGAGGGAGGCAATGTTGTGCAAAATAACTTGCGGTTCTATCTTGGACCAACTGCAGGCAACGGTCCAAACTCTCAGAACAGATCCTGATTTTTGGAGATTCCGGATTACTGGAGTGTTTCTGGAGAGTGCTCCAATTCACATACCTTGAACCCTTGACTGTACAGGCAGTATCTATACTGTTGATGCCTAATATGGCTGCATTCCCTACAGCTGCAGCACTGGTGGCGTTTTGATCACCCGGAGTTTTTTTGGGCCTTTTTCATTACCCCCAAAAATACCCACCATCATATCTTATGCATATGCCCACACATCCATATTACAACAACATCTATACCCAATCACTACTTAGCTATGCACACCCATCTATATAGTAAAAAAACACTACAGATAACCCAATACATCCATATATATGTACAACGACATCTATATATACACACCGACAATTATACCCATACTACTTTTATATGCACACACATCTTATACAACACTACATATATACCAGCAATACATCTTATATATGCACACAACATCTATATTTTCCAACACAACATACTATCCCATCATACTCTTATATATGCACCCAATCTATATCGCACACATCAATATATACCCAATACAATACGTTATATGCACACCATCTATATACACCCAACATAATACCCAATCAGCTCTTATTTGCACCCCCAACTCTATATACACACATCTATATCCCCAATCATACTTATATATTCACACCCATCCTATATACAACACGACATATATACCCATACTACTGATTATGCACACACATCTATATAACACATACCTATACCCCATACCATACATATATATGGACACACAACACCCGCTCTATATTATACACACATCCTATATACCCCATACATACTTTATATGTGTCATCAAACATCTATATATACCCATGACATATATAAACCCAATGCATACCTTATATCTGGCACACACATCATATCCCACATAAATATATACCCATACCTACTATATATTTGCACACACATCTATAACCACATACATAGATACCCAATCCTACCTTATATATGGCAGATCACACACATCTATATACACCATACAATATACCCAATACTACTTATATGCACACACAGCTAATCACTTACATACTATATATTACATCCCTACCTACTGTTTTTGGACATTTTGGCCCTTTTTTAAAAAGGTCCGTCAAAAATGTCGCATTCACACACGATGCGTTTGCGTCACCTTTTTTTTGATGAGTATTTTTCGCCGGCATTTCCACAGGCTCTCAGGCCTTGATCACCATGTTGAAGTACATTGCGTTTCCATTGCATTTTGCCTAAAAAGGCAATGTTACTTTCACATTGATCAAGGCGAAGCCTTTGTCATGCGTGGAACACGCTGTAAAAAACCGCTACGCAACACATCGTGTGCATGCTCCCCTAAGACAAAGCGCTGCCAAGTCAGTGAGGTGTCCCTGCCAATACCCCGCTCCTCCAGGGCAAAGGTGGCCGACACGGACATGGTTACCGAGTCAAACTTAGCTGAGCTGTGTGTGTGGGTGTGTTGTTTCATGTAGCTGAGCTGTAGTGTGTTGGTGTGTGTGGTGTGTCCATGTAGCTGAGCTGTGTGGTGTGTGTGTGTCATGTAGTGAGCTTTGTGGTGTCCATGTACTGTGCTGTGTGTGTCTTTAGCTGAGCTGTGTGTGGCATATAGCTGAAGCTGTGTGTGGATCATGTAGCTGAGTGTGTTTGTGTCATGTAGCTGACTGTTTGTGGATCTGTAGCTGCTGGCTGTGTGGTGAGTCATGTACTGTGCTGTGTTGTGGATCATGTAGCTGAGCGTGTTGTGTCAATGTAGCTGGGTGTGTGTGTGTGTTGTCATGGTACGTGCTGTGGGTGTGCTCCATATTTGCTGGCTGGTGTGGATCATTAGCTTAGCTGTGTGGTGTCATGTAGCTGTGTTGTGTGTGTGTCATGTCGCTAGCTGAGTCCCTGTAGGCTGACTGTGTGTGGATCATGTACTGGTGCTGTTTGTGTGTCATGTAGCTGAGCTGGGTGTAATCATATATTAAGCTGTGTGTGGATCATGTCAGCTGAGCTGTGTGTGGGTAAATGTACTGGGCTGTGCGCGAGCATGTATCTAGCTGTGTGTGGCATGTATCTCAGCTGTGCGTAATCATGTAGCTGGGCCTGTGTGTGTTCATGTAGCTAAGTTGTGTTTGTTGTGGTGGTCATGTAATCGCTGAGCTGTGTGTGGATCAACTTAGCTGAGCTGTGTGTGGGTCATGTAGGTTGAGCTGTGCGTTAACTGTCTTTATCTGTACTGTGGGTGTGTGTGTGTGTCATGTAGCTGAGCTGTGTGGTGTTCATGTAGCTGAGAGTGGGGGTGTCCTTTATTTTATGTAGTGATCTGTTTGTGTATGTGTGTTTTTATGTAGCTGAGCATGTATTGCTGTCATTAATTAAGCTGTGGTGTGTGTCATGTAGCTGAGTTGTGTGTGTGTGTCATGTAGCTTGAGCTGTTCTGTGTGTGTTGTGTAGTGGAGCTGTGTTTGTCATGTAGTTGAGCTTTGGGTGTCGTGTAGCTGGTGCTGTGTGTGTGTCTGGGGTAGCTGAGCTGGTGTTGTCATGTAGCTGCGCTGGGTGTGTGTCATGGTAGCGGAGCGTGTGTGTCGTGTAGCTGAGCTATGTGTCGTGTTATGTAGCTATCTGGGTGTGTCCATGTACTGAGCTGTGTGTGTTGGTGTATCTGAGCTCTGTTGTGTGATGTAGCTGATCTGTGTGTGTGATGTGCTAGCTGTGTTTGTCATGTGCTGAGCTATGATTGCGGCCTGGACACTGAGAGGTTTTCCTTGGTGTAGTGTCGGGTAGTCAGGGTGGGTCGTGGACCTCTTAATACTGTGCGGGATGGTCGGTGTTAAACACTACTGACCAGATTATCCGGGTGGTGGCTGGCGGCAGTGGCGGTGCCCTCCGGCGGGCGCCGCCTCCTATAAACACAGCCTCAATTAAGCGTCGTGCCGGAAGTAAGTGTGTTTGACATTATTAATTGGCTTTTCTGTACGATTCAAATAGATGAAGGTTATCAGAGCTGAAATATTAATTCTGCGCGATTTGCTGACACTCGTCCTCGCCGCAAACCGCGATCGGTTCGTTCTAATATTCAATTTTTCCTTACCTCTAAAGACATAATAAGGCAAACAAAAACGCCTGCTTTAAAGTCCCAAAAAATTTTGTAATTAGAGGGATTTTAATATTTGGAAGGAAGGAATGTGAAGCGGTCGCTAATCTTTCCCTCCCCCGCCATCTCCTTCGCCGGGTTAATGCCGATCCCTAATAATGAAGGTATTACCGATTGTGAAGCAGCCCGAGAACAGATGTGACCCTAGGATGAGGAGGCAGGGGCCCGCGGTGAAGCGAGGTAGGGACCCCATGGGGAGAAGAGTGCAGTGACCGCAATGGGGAGGAAGGCAGGGGCCCCAGGGGATGAGAGGCATGGTCCCCAGGTGGAGAGGATTGCAGGGAGCCCGGTGAGGAGAGGCCCAGGGGATGAGATGCAGGCAGTGGCCCCATGGAGGAGAAGCCCAGGGATGAGAGGCAGGCGGTGGCCCTCATGGAGGAGAGGCCCAGGGATTATATAATTCAGGAGGCCCCAGGTATTAGAGGCCCCGAGTCCCGGGACAATTGGGCCTTTACCTTACCCGGGTCCTGCATTTTTTCCCCGATCCGGAATTTCCGACGATACGGTAACGCTGCGCAATTCACAAAGATCTTGGTCCTGCCATGGGTCGCTTCCCCTCCCCCCTCGGTCCAGCGGGGACACCATCATCTCCTGGGTGTATTTAAGTAAAAATGGCTTGGCGCACAATTTCAAGTTTAATCCCGCGCCTTAGGATGATCATGTCGATGCTCCGATTGCCGTGCCCCCCCACTCCCGGGTTTTGTGGCTGATGTGCTAAAATCCGATCTCGTCCAGGCAAAAACTCTGATTGTACGGCCCAACGGAAGTCGTCGGAAAATATCATAGTGCGTCCTGCAGACCCTTAGTATGTAAAGCCCTATTATGTCCTCAAGATTAGGAGTCATTACATCTTGGTGCCACCCTTAAGTAATGGAATTTCCGCTTGATTAACCATTTTTGTTATTATACTCCCATCCCTCATACCTGTCTATATTCTTGTACTTCTGTATATTTATACATATTCCACAGTTCTCTGAGTAAGGTCGGATTGACCACAAACTCATGGGTTTTTGGCACACAGGGCAGTGGGATAGAAATGGGGTAGAAGTACGAGAAGGGGAAGAAGAAGAGGGAGGAAGGGATAGTAGGAAGAGAGGGAGTGAACAGAGGCGCAGCGGTGTGGAGGTGAGAGGGAAAAGGGCATGGGGAAGCGTAGAATGAGAAGAGGGGAAAAAGGTTCGGAAAGAGCATGGAGTGGACGATGGAGAATAAGTCAGAGCAAGGGCGGGGGGGAGGGGAGGCAAGAGGAGTTGGGCAGGGTGAGAGGGGAGGGAGAAAGGGGGGCATAGGCGGTGTAGGAAACACGCGTTGTATTGTGTTGCATTGGCGGCCGGCTTGCACGCGACGGAAATCGGGGCGTGGCCATCAGAACAACAACCCTCCGGATTTTGAAAAACTGGGTACTTAAAAAAAGAAGTTGTGGCGCTTGCCGCACTTACAGCACCGGGACGAAGAAGGTGACTCCAGTGGATCTCAGCTGGCATCGACGCCTGCGGGATTATCGGGGCACTATCTTAATGAATCCAGGCATACGTGAATCCTACGTCGGAGAACTCGCCGCTGTAAGATCGCGAATGGACCGGGTAATTAATGTGCCCCATTATCACAATAAATAATCTGCTATATGCACAATAATCGAGTGCGCCAGCTCTGCACTGTCCCACGCCTGAACACATTTGTGAATCCGTCCGCCCATGGAGGCCTTATTTCGTCATTTGCGTGGACTTCCCCGCATTTTCGGGATTTGCGTGGCTTTGACAGGGATTAGCAGGGGATTGTGTCACAAATGATAAGATTTTCCGCAGCGGCAAAACGGCTTACCATGCCACAAAAATTGGGGGCCGTGCTGTCGGCAATCCGACGGATTTCAGACTGAGCACAGGATTTAGACATACATGCCAGGAGAGAGGTAAACTCGGCTGACCTAGCGGTGAAGCACAGTTGCAGGATATCCTGTAAGCTCCAGTATGTGAAAGCTGTGTACTGTGGCTGTAGCTACATCTATGGCTGTGTATGTGTCGGTAGCTCCCATTATGCTGGTACTGCGGCTGTAGCTCCATTTATGGCTGTGTATCTGCCTCCAGGTAGCCCATGTATGGCTGTTACGCTGCTGTATCCCATGTATGGCTGTTATCTGCGGCTGTAGCCCATGTATGGCTGTTACTGTGGCTGTAGCTCTCCTATGCTGTGTACTTGGCTTGTAGGCTCCATATAGGCGCCTGTGTACTGCGCTGAGCTCCATGTAATGGCTGTGTACTGCGGCTGTAGTTCCTGTATTGCTGTGTACTGTGGCTGTAGATCCATGTATGGCTGTGTACTCTGCGGCTGGTAGCTCCATGGGATCTGTGTATGTGGCTGTACGCTCACTCTATACGGTGTCTGCAGCTGTAGCTCATGTATGGCTGGGTAACTGTGGCTGTACTCCTGTAGGCTGGTGTCTCTGCTCCTGTAGCTCACATGTACGCTGTGTCTGCCCTGTAGCTCCATGTATGGCTGTGTACTGTGGCTGTACTACTCTTGGCCCCCCGGGGGGGGGGGGGGGGGGGGGGCCCCCCTTGTTGGTACTGTGCTGTATCTCATTTATGGCGTGTCCTGCGGCTTGTAGCTCCATGTATTGCTGTGTATTGCTCCAGTAGCTCCATGTATGGCGGTGTACTGCTGCTGTAGCTCCGATGTTGGTGTGACTGGCGGCTGTAGCACCATGTATGGCTGTGTACTGTGGCTGTAGCTCCATCTATGGCTTGTCTTGGCTGTAGCTCCATGTATGGCTTGTACTGCAGCTGTGCTCCATGTATGGCTGTGTACTGCGGCGTATTCCATGTAATGGCTGTGTCTACGGTGATGTAGTCATGTAATGGCTGTGTACTGCGGCTTACTCATGTGCTCTTTTTCTGGGCTGTAGCGCCACTATACTGGGGTGCTGGCCGCTGTCGCTCCATGTATGGCTGTTGTACGTGGCTGTAGCTCCATGTATGGCTGTGTACTGCGCTGTAGCCCATGGTACGATGGTTTATCACTGCTCCTGTGCTCCATGTATGGCTGTGTACCTGTGGCTGTAGCTACATCATGGCGGTGTCCTGTGGCTGTAATCTCCATGTATGTCTGTGTACTGCGTGCTGGTAGCTCCATGTTTATGGCTGTGTATTGCTCCAGTAGCTCCATGTATGGCTTTGTACTGCTGCTCCGTGTAGCTCCATTTTGGCTGTGTACTGCGGCTGTAGCACAATGTTGGCTGTTACTGTGCTGTAGCTCCATCATGGCTGTGTATGTGGCTGTATCTCCATGTATGGGCTGTGTACTGCAGCTGATAGCTCCATGTATGGCTGTGTCTGCGGCTGTAGTTTACATGTATGGCTGTGTAATGTGGGCTGTAGAGCCTTTATGGCGTGTACTGGGGGGCGGCTGTAGCTCCATGTGATCGGGTACTGTGCTGTAGTCCATCTATGACTGTGTCTCCTGTAGCTCCATTATGGCTGTGTACTGGGGCTGTAGCTCCATGTATGGCTGTGTCTGCTCTGTAGCTCCATGTCGATGGTGACCTGCTCCTGTAGCTCCTGTTGCATGTGTACTGTGGCCTGTAGCTCCATCTATGCTGTGTGCTGCGCTGTAGTTCCAATGTATGCTGTGTACTGCGGCTTTACTGCTCCATCTATTGCTGGTACTGGCTGTCGCTCATGTATGGCTGTACTCTGCGGCTCGTAAAGCTCGCATGTTTACTTGCTGTGTAACTGCGGCTGTAGCTTCCATCTTGGCTGTGTACTGCTCCGTTAGATCCAATGTATGTCTGGGCACTGCGGCTGTACTCCAATGTTGGCTTTGTACTGGGGCTGGTCGATCCATGCATTGTCTGTGTACTGCCGCTGTTCTCAATGTGACTCGGTGCTGTGGCTGTAGTCTCCATCTATGACTGTTTGCTGCATCTGTAGCTCAGTAGGCCTGGTACTGCGGCTGTAGCTCATCTAGGCTGTGTAACTCTCCTTTTAGTCCATGTATTTCTGTGCACTGCGGCTTAGCTCCATCTATTGCTGGTACTGTTCCTTTGATCCATGCTATTTCTGGTGGCACCTCTGGCCTTAGTCTGCGGCTGTATCTCCATCTATGGCTGTGTACTTGACGTTCTCCATGTAGGCTGTGTACTGTGCGTTTACTCCATTATGACTGTGTCTGCTCCTTTAGATCCTGTATGGCTGTGTACTGTGCTGTAGCTCCATCTATGACTGTGTGCTCAGCTGTAGCTCAATTATGGCGGTGTACTGCAGCTGTAAGATCCTGTAGGCTTGGTCCTGGGCTGTAGCTCCATGTGACTCTGTGTCACTGTGGCTGTAGCTCCATCCTATGACTGTTTGCTGCGTCTGTAGCTCCAGGAGGGCTGTGTACTGCGTCTGTAGCTCCCTCTATGTCTGTGTACTGCTCATTTCGATCCATTTATTTCGTGTACTGTGGCTGTAGCTCCATCTTGGCTGGTATTCTGTAGCTTAGCTCCATGAATGGCTCGTGTACTGCGCCTGTAGCTCATGTATGACTGTGTACTCTGCGGCTGTAAGCTCCTTGTGTGACGCTGTGTACTGTGTCTGTACTCCATGTATGGCTGTTGTACTGTGTCTGTAGCTCCATGTAGGTTGTGTACTGCTCCTGCAGCTCCATTATGACTGTGTGCTGCAGCCGTGCTCCATCGCATGGCTGTGTACTGTGGCTGTATTCTTAATGTAATGGCTTGTATTGTAGTTGAGCTCTGTATGGCTGTGTACTGTTGCTGTGCTCCATGTATGGCTATGTATTTCTCCTGTAGCTCCATGTCGGCCTGTGTACTGTGGCTGTGTTTCCGTGTTGGCTGGTAATGTCCCTGTCAGTTCATTTGGCTGTGTACTGTTGCGTAGCTCCATTAGGATGGCTGTGTTCTGTGCGGTAGATCCATGTATGGCTTGTACTGTGGCTGTAGCTCAATGTATATGGCTGTGCTGCTCTGTTGCTTGTATGGCTTTATACTGCGGCTGTAGCTCAGGTTAGGCTGTGTACTGTGGCTGTACCTCCGTATGTCCTTTCCTGTTAGCTCCATGCATGACTGTGTCGCAGCATTGTAGATCATGTCTTACTGTGTCTGCTCTTGTCGCTTCCATTTATGGCTGTGTACTGTGCTGTACTCACTTGATGTGTGCTGCAGCTGTAGCGCCATTAGGCTGTGTAACTGTGCTGTAGCTCCTCTATGGCTGTGTACTGCTTCCCTTTAGATCCATGTATTCTGTGCACCTGCGGCTGTAGCTGGCAGTTATTGCTTTGTACTGCTCCTTATATCCATGTATTATGCTGCCCTGCGCCTGTAGCTCCTGTGGCTGTGTACTGTGGCATGTAGCTCCATGTTGGCTTTGTACTGGTGGCCTGTAGTTCCATATGGCTGTGCTGGGCTGTGCTTCATGTATGGCTGTGTCCTGGGGCTGAGTGTTCCATGTATGGCTGTGTACTGACTGCGCTGTGTCCATGTATGGCTGTGTACTGTGGCATGGAGTTCCGGTATGGCTGTTTCCTGTGTTATGCATGCTCACATGTCTGGCTGTGTACTTTCTGTATTCCATGTATGGCTGTGTAACTTGGCGTATCTCCCATGAGGGCTGTGTACTTCTCCTGTACTCCATGTATGCTGTGTACTGCTCTTGTAGCTCCTGTATGGCTGTTACTGTGGTTGGTAGCTCCTCTATGGCTGTGTACTGTACGTAGCCTCCAGGTATGGCTGTGTACTGCTCCTTTAATCCATCCATAGCTGTGCACTGTGCTGTAGTTCCATGTATGGGCTGTGTACTGTTGGTTGTAGCTCCAGCTATGGCTGTGTACTGTAGCTGTAGCTCCATGTATGGGCTGTGTACTGCTCCTATTAGATCCATCCATAGCTGTGCACTGTGGCTGTAGCTCCATGCATGGCTGCATACTGTGGCTGTAGTTCCATGTATGGCTGTGTACTGTGGCTGTAGCTCCATGTATGGCTGTTACTGGGCGTAGTTCCATGTATGGCTTTGTACTACTGTAGTTGCGGCTCCATGTATGGCTGTGTACTGTGGCTCGATATCTCCATGTATGGCTGGTGACTGTGGCTGTATCTCCATAGATGCTGTGTATCTGCTCACCTGTAGCTCCATGTATTGCTGTGTACTGCTCTTCTTGTCTCTCCATTTGGCTGTGTACTGTGGGTTGTGCTCCATCTATGGCTGGTACTGTAGCTGTATCTCCCTGTCTTGCTGTGTACTGCTCCTTTAGATCAATCCATAGCTTTTGTCCTGTGGCTGTAGTTCCATGTAATGCTTGTGTACTGTGGTTGTACTCCATCTATGCTGTGGTACTGTATGCTGTAGCTCCATTTGGCTGTGTCTGGCTCCTTTAGATCCATCCATAGCTGTGCACTGTGGCTGTACTCCATCGCATGCTGCTACTGTGGCTGTAGTTCCATGTATGGCTTGTCTGTGCTGCTGCTCACATGTTCGCTGTGTACTGTGCTGTAGCTCCATGTGTGGTGTGTCTGCCGCTTTAGCTGCATGATGGTGTCTGCTTCTCCTGTAGCTCCATGTATGTCTGTTACCTGACTGCGGCTGTAGTTCATGTATGGCTGTTACGGCTCTCTAGCTCTCATGTATGGCTGTGTACTGTGGCTGTAGGCCGAGTCCAGACAAAAGTCTGGGACCAAGGAGCGGGTCCAGATCAGACTGGGACTAAGATCAGGGGCCAGGTCTGGGCTGGGACCAGCTAATGCATGTGTTCCCAGGATCAGGGCAGGGGACCATAGCAGGGTCTCAGTAATCATGGCTTGGTACCAGTAAGCAATGGTCCAGGATCGGCGTCTGAGACAAGAGCAGGGAGCAGATCTGTTCTGGGACCAAGGATTTCGGGTCCAGGATCAGGTTTGGTAGAGGCAGGGTCCAGGATCATTGCTGGGGACCAGGAGCTAGGTCCAGGATCAGGCTGGGAGCAGGACCCAGGATCAATCTGGGACCGGAGCAGGGTCCCAGTATCAGTTCTGGACGGCAGGACAAGTTCAGAATAAAGGCTGGACGCAAGGCGGGGGTCCAAATCATAGGACTGGGACTAGACAGGGTCCAGGTTCTAGGGCTGGGACCAAAGCAGCAGGGCCCAGGACAGGCTGGACCAAGGAGCAGGGCCAGGATCAAGGCTGGGACCAGTAGCAGTGTTCAGGGTTGTATCAGGATCAGGGTCCAGATCAGGCTGTGACCAGTAGCAAGGGTCCAGGATCATGGATTGTATCAGGATTCAGGTCCCAGGATCAGGCTGGGACCAGTAGCAGGGTCCAGTATCAGGCTGGGACCAAGTAGCATGGTCCATGATCGGGCTGGGAGACCAGTAGCGCCGGGTTTAGGATCAGGGCTGGGACCAGGACAGGGTCCAGAGCAGGCTGGGACCCGGGCAGCGTCAGGGATTGTAATCAGGAGCAGGGTCCATGATCATGGCTTGGGACCAGATCAGGGTCCTAGGACAAGGCTGGGACCCAGAGCAGGTCTAGGATCAGGGCGGGACCAGGAGCAGTGTCTATGATCAGGGCTGGGACCAGGAAGCAGGGTCTAGGATATGGCTGAAGGGGGCTATAGAAGGAGGCTGGAGGAAAGGAGGAGGCTGAAGGACAAGGGGCTATAGAAGGAGGCTGGAGGAAAGGAGGAGGCTGGGGGACAGGAGGAGGACAGGAGGAGTGTATAGGACAGGAGCCTACAGGAGGAGGCTGAAGGACAGATCACTACATGAGGAGTCTGGAGGACAGGGGGCTGCAACTAGCGGAGGATGCAGAACAGGAGGCCACAGCAGGAGGCTTCAGGAGAGGAGGCCATTGGAGGAGGCCAGGAGGTCACAGGAGGAGAATAGAGGGGGCTAAAGGAGGAAACTGAAAGGCTACAGGAGGAGTCTGGAGAACAGGAGAAGGCTGGTGGACAGGAGGCCCCAGGAGGGGGATGAAGGACCAGAGGCTACAGGAGGAAGATAAAGGACTACAGGAGGAGTCTGGAGGACAGGGGGCAATAGGAGGAGGATGGAGGACAGGAGGCCACAGGTAGCAGAGGCCAGACAACAGGAGGCCACAATATGAAGGAGCATGTAGGACAGGAGGCCACAATATCAGGGAGGATGGAGAACAGAAAGCCTCCATATGGAGCAGTGGGGTTAGGAGTACATATAGTAATATGGATATATTTGGGGAGATTAAGAAGTACTACTGGATACTAGGGGTATCACAGTGACTACTCTGGGTATCACTGTGACTACTGGCTACTTGGGGCATCACTGTGACTACTTGGTGCATCACTGTGACTGGTGGCATCACTGTGAGTATCTGGAACATCATTGTGACTGGCTACTGGGGGATCACTGTAACTTTTGGGGGCATTACTGTGACTACTGCTGGGATCGCTTTGTCTACAGGGACTATCTATGTGACTGCTGGCTACTGGGGGCATCCTTGTAACTGCTGGCTACTGGGGACTTCACTGTGAATACTGGCTGTTGAAGGCATCACTTTGACTTCTGGCTACTGCAGGCATCACTGACTGCTGGAAACTGGGGGCATCACTGTGACTGCTGACTACTGGAGTCATCCTTGTAACTGCTGAGTACTGGGGTCATCCTTGTGACTGCTGGCTACTGGGGTTATCCTTGAGACTGCTGGCTACTGGAGGCATCACTGTGACTATTACTGCTGGGGGTTTCACTGTGACTGCTGGCTACTGGGGGTATTGCTGTGACAGCTAGACACCGGAGGGGCATCACTTTGACTACTGGCAACTGGGGGAATCACTGTGACTGCTGACTACTCGGGACATTACTGTGACTGCTGGCTACTGGAGGCATCACTGCGATTGCTGACTATTGGGGACATCACTCTGACTGCTGGCTACTGTGGGCATCACTGTGATTGCTGGCTATTGGGGGCATCCCTGTGGCTACTGGGGCATCCCTGTGACTGCTGGCTACTGGTGGCATTACTGTGGTTGCTTGATACTGGGGGCATCACTGTGACTGCTGTTTACTGGGGTCAGCCTTGTAACTGCTGGATACTGGGGGAATCACTGTGACTGCTAGACAATGGGGGCATTACTGTGACTGCTGGCTACTGGGGTTATCACTTTGATTACTGGCAACGGGGGACATCACTGTAATTGCTGGCTATTGGGGGCATCCCTGTGGCTACTGGGGGATCATTGTGACTGCTGGCTACTGGGGCCTTCCCTGTAGCTACTGGGGTATCTCTGTGACTACTGGCTACTGAGGGCAACACTGTGACTTCTGGCTACTGGAAGCATCACTGTGACAGCCGGCTACTGGAAGCATCACTGTGACTGCCGGCTACTGGGGACATCACTGTGACTGGGGTCAGCCTTGTAACTGCTGGATACTGGGGGCATCACTGTGACTGCTAGACAATGGGGGCATTACTGTGACTGCTGTCACAATGATGTCCCCAGTAGCCAGCATCACTGTGACTGCTGGCTACTGGGGACATCACTATGACTGCTGGCTACTGGAAGCATCACTGTGACAGCCGGCTACTGGAAGCATCACTGTAGACTGACCGTCTACGGGACCTCCCTGGTGACAGCCGGCTACTGGAAGCATCACTGTGACAGCCGGCTACTGGAAGCATCACTGTGACAGCCGGCTACTGGAAGCATCACTGTGACTGCCGGCTACTGGAAGCATCACTGTGACTGCCGGCTACTGGGGACATCACTGTGACTGCTGGCTACTGGAAGCATCACTGTGACTGCCGGCTACTGGGGACATCCTGTGACTGGGGTCAGCCTTGTAACTGCTGGATACTGGGGGCATCACTGTGACTGCTAGACAATTTGGGGCATTCCTGTGACGGCTGTCACAATTATGTCCCCAGTAGCCAGCTCACTGTGAACTGCTGGCTACTGAGCCATCAACTGTGGACTGCCGGCTACTGGAAGAATCACTGTGACTGCCGCTACTGGTGACATCCCTGTGACCGCCGGCTACCTCCTTGAAGCATCACTGTGACCGCCGGCTACTGGGAGTCATCACTGTGGACGGCCGGCTACTGAAGCATCACATTTGACCAGCCGGCTACTCGGAAGCTCACTGTGGCAGGCCGCTCTGGAAGCTCACTGTACTGCCGTCTACTGGAAGCAATCACTGTGACTGCCGCCGGCTACGGGGGGACTCCTTGTGACCTGCTGGCACTGGAAGCATCCCTGTGCTTGCCGCTACGGGTGACATCAACTGTGACTGCTGGCTACCGGGAGGGGGGATCACTGGGTGATTGATTACATGCATAGCATTTATCAATTAGTTTTAAAGGTCGTCGACAGGGTGATGATCTCAAATAATCGTCCTACTAAGCAGGGTCCCCAGACTACTACGGCCATAAGGGGCAGCATAGGATCTATTAATTATGAGTGCAGCATAGGAAGTCAATTATTAGGGGCGCATGGAAGTAATTAATTATAGGGGGCAGCATAGGAAATAATTATGAGGGGGGAAGGCAGCATAGGAATAAATCATGGGTGGGGGCACATGAGGAAATATTATTATGAGGGTCAGCATGATTAAATATTATGATTGGCCGCATAGAAATATTATGAAGGGGCAACTAGTAATTAAGGGGGGGCAGCATATTTAATAATTTATTGACCCAATTATTCAAAATAAATAAATAGTTTACACAGGTGTGGCTATTTAAATATTAATTAAGGGGGGCCCCAGTGTCTTACGTTTGCGTTCACATTTACTTGCTAGCGCTTTGTTTATAAGAATTTCTTTATATTTTTTTTATTTTAAATTTAGAGTCCGGGGGCCCCCCATGGTCTGAGGGCAGTGGAACGGCACCAGCTATTGGTAAAAATTTGGGGACCCCGTACTAATGTTTGTGGATCCACAGCTTTTCCATTTCTCCTGCATCCGCAGCTTAGGCCCTTCAGAGGTCCGGGACGTATAATATCAGTAGGCCCTGCCCTGTACGGGAGGGCTGAGCCGCACATACGTGACCTCTTCGATGTGTACACCTCAGCTGTGAAAGGTCTATCCGACAGCTTAGCTTGTCCAAACTGCACCTTGTACCCAGACACACCCGGGGTATTGGAGCAAACCTCAGCGACCTTGCTACGAAATTAATTGAGCGTCTTCAGTGTGGTAGCCTTCTGTCTTCCTCGCAGGAGCGGGAAATGGGGGGCGGTTTGTAGCAGGGGCATGAGGATTTTTTTGCTTGGCTCGCTTCTTATTTCACCCATTTTGGCTGTCTGGTGCCATTTGTTTTTGCCTAATTTTTATATTTTGCTATAAGGACTTTGTAATATTCTGTCCACCACGTCATGTGAATTGTAGGAGCTTCAATCCTCCAGATAATTCCAGAGCAGGTGATGCTCGACAGGCTGGTCGCAAGATCCAAGTGTCCCAAGATCCCGGAATTCCCTCAAAGCTGTCAGGTCTTGGGCATTACCAAGAATGGGCTCATTTACTAAGGTCCCTTGCCTGCCTGTTGTTCTGTCTGACTTTGCACGTTCTTTCTGTGCAAACGGTTGTACGTGTGTCAGAAGTGTCCGCACATTTGTGCCGGCTGCCCTATTCTTCACGTGACCAAAGTTCTGCACTGCTGAGGGGTCGTTTCTGTGCTCAGACTCGGGACCGCGCGCCTCATTTATTAGCATGCATAGTCCACGAACATGGGACACAATTGGGGCCTTTACTTACCACCCTTTTCCTGTTCACGATCCCCGATCCTAATTGACGTAATAAAAGTCCGCGTATTACCAAGATCGTGCACCCGATATCCTGCCTGTGTCTCTTCCCTCCTCCCCCCGCTGGGTCGAAAGATTTCACCTTCATTCTTCTTCCGGTGCATGTACGTGGCATATGTCTGCGCCCACAATTTGACATGTGAAATCCCCCGCATGCTCAGTCTGAATCTGTTGGATCGTCAACGGCCAGCCCCCGATTTTTTGTAGCATAATGCTGCAGCGCAGCTGCGTCACAATCCAATCGCGTTTGCGACCCAATCCCCTGTATATCTGTCACGTCGTGTTAACCCTGAAAATGTGGAAGTCCGTGAAAAGTGTGTCTAATATGACCCTTAAAAATAAGCCCTTGTGACAGTACTGTAAGAGCAAGTAATACCGGGGGCTTGCACACCGCAACACACAGATATATAGACAGCAGATAGTAATTTACATCTCAGTATATACACTGGAGACTCTGCACAAGCACACAGAGAGTAATAGACAGGCACGTGTGATGTTACATCTATAGGATACACCTGGAGACCTGCACCAGCACACACAGATAGTATAGACAGGCAGTGTGATGTTACATCTCATAGAGATCACTGGAGAACTCTGCACACAGCACACAAGATAGTATAGACAGGCAGTGTGATGTCATCTCCATAGACACGGAGACTCTGCACACAGCACACACATATAGTATAGACAGGCAGTGTGATGTACAATCATGATACCTGGAGCCTCTGCACCAGCACACACAGATAGTATAGACGCAGTGTGATGTCACTCTCATAGGATCCGGAGACCTGCAACAAGTCACACGATAGTATAACAGGCAGTGTGATGTCCATCTCATAGGATACCTGGGCGACCCTGCACACCGCACCCAGATATATAGACAGGCAGTGTGATGTACATCTCATAGGATACACTGGACTCTGCACAGCACCACAATAGTATAGACAGGCAGTGTGATGTTACATCTCATAGGATACACTGGAGACCTCTCACACACAGATAGTATAGACAGGCAGTGTGTGTCACTTTCATAGGATACACTGGAGCTCGCAACAGCACACAGATAGTATAGACAGGCAGTGTGATTTACATCTCATAGGATACCACGGAGACCTGCACACAGCCACACAGATAGTTTAGACAGGCAGTGTGATGTTACATCTCATAGATACACGGAGACCACTGCACACAGCACACAGATAGTATAGACAGGCAGTGTGATGTCCAATCCTAGATATACACTGGAGACTCTGCTGCCACACAGCACACAGATAGTATAGACAGGCAGTGTGATGTCACTTCATAGTGATACACTGGAGCTCTGCACACAGCACACACAGATAGTTAGCAGGAGGCTTGATGTCACATCTCATAGGTCACTGGAGATCTCTGCACACAGCATAGTATAGACAAGGCATGTGATGTTACATCTCATAGGATACACTGGAGATACCCTGCACACAATAGTATAGACAGGCATTGTGATGTACATCTCATAGGATACACTGGAGACCTGCACCAGCCACACAAGATAGTATGACAGCAGTGTGATGTACATCTCATAGGATACACTGGGACTCTGCACACAGCACACACAGATAGTATAGACAGGCAGTGTGATGTACATCTCATAGGATACACTGGGACTCTGCACACAGCACAGATAGTATAGACAGGCAGTGTGCTTTCATCTCAACAAGGACACTGGAGACTCTGACACAGCACACAGATAGTATAGACAGGCAGTGTGATGTTACATCATAGGATACACTGGAGACCTCTCACACAGACACACAGATAGTATACAGGCAGTGTGATGTCACATCTCATAGGATCACTGGAGACCTCAACAGCACCGAGATGTAAGACAGGCAGTGTGATGTTCACATCCTCATAGGATACACTGGAGACCTGCACACAGCACACACATAGTATGACAGGCAGTGTGATGTTACATCTCATAGGATACACGGAGACTCATGCACAACGCACCAGATAGTATAGACAGGCAGTGTGATGTTCCATTCATAGATACACTGGAGGCTCTGCACACCACACAGATAGTATAGACAGGCAGTGTGATGTCACATCTCATAGGATACACGTGAGACTCTGCACACACACACACAGATAGTATAGACAGGCATGTGATTCACATCTCATAGATACACTGGAGCTCGCCCACAGCACAACGATAGTATAGACAGGCGTGTGATGTCCCTTCATGGATACACTGGAGACCTGCACACAGCACACAGATAGTATAGACAGCTTGTGATGTCACATCTCATAGGATACACTGGAGACTCTGCACACGCACACAGATAGTATAGACGCGTCAGTGTGTCACCTCTCATGGATACACTGGAGACTCCTGCACACAGCACACAGATAGTATAGACAGGCAGTGTGATGTTCACATCTCATAGGATACACTGGAGACCTGCACACAGCACACAGATAGTATAGACAGGCAGTGTGATGTTACATCTCATAGGATAACCTGGAGACTCTGCACAGCACACACTATGTATGACAGGCGTGTGATGTTCATCTCATAGGTACACTGGAGACTGCACACAGCACACAGATAGTTAGACAGGCAGTGTGATGTCCATCTCATAGGATACACTGGAGACTCTGCACACGCACACGATAGTATAACAGGCAGTGTGTGTCACATCTCATAGGATACACTGGAGACTCAGAACAGCACACATAGTTAGACAGGCAGTGTGATGTTACATTCATAGGATACACTGGAGGCTCTGCACACAGCACACAGATAGTATGACAGGCAGTGTGATGTTACACCATCCCCATAGGATACACTGGAGCTCTGCACACAGCACACACAGATGTATACCAGTGTGATGTTACACTCTCATAGATCCGGGACTCGCAACGCACCACGATAGATACAGGCAGTGTTGTACATCTCATAGGATACACTGGAGACCTGCCACACAGACACACCGATAGTAATAGACAGCAGTGTGATGTTACATCTCATAGGATACACTGGAGACCCTGCACACAGCACACAGATCTATGACAGCAGGCTGTGATGTCACATCTCTGATACACTGGAGACTCTCACACAGCACACAGTATATAGACAGGCAGTGTGATGTACACTCATCTCATAGGATACACTGAGACTGCACACCACACACAAGATAGTATAGACAGGCAGTGTGATGTCACATCTTCATAGATCACTGGAGACTCTCACACAGCACACAGATGATATAGACAGGCAGTGTGATGTTCATCTCATAGGATACACTGGAGACTCTGCACACAGCACACAGATAGTATAACAGGCAGGTGATGTACATCTCATAGGATACACTGGAGACTCTGCACACAGCACACACAGATAGTATAGACAGCATGTGATGTTACATCTCATAGGATACACTGGAGACTCTGCACACCCACAAAGATAGTATAGACAAGCAGTGTGATGTCACATCTCATAGATCCTGAGACCTGCACACAGCACACAGATAGTATAGACAGGCAGTGTGATGTCACATCTCATAGGATAACACGGACCCGCACACAGCACACCAGATAGTATAGACCGCAGTGTGATGTCACTCTCATAGGATACACTAGACCTGCACACAGCACACAGATATACAGGCAGTGTGATGTTACACTCTCATAGGATACACTGGAGACTCTGCACACAGCACACATAGTATAGACAGGCAGTGTGATGTCCATCTCATAGGATACCTGGAGAGCCTCTGCACACAGCACACTAGTATAGACAGGCAGTGTGATGTACAATCTCATAGGTCACTGGAGACCTGCACACAGCACAACGATAAGTTAGACAGCAGTTGTGATGTTACATCTCATGATACACTGGAGACCTGCACCAGCAACGATGTATACAGGCAGTGTATGTCACATCTCATAGGATACACTGGAGACTCTGCACACAGCACACAGATAGTTAGACAGGCAGTGTGATGTCACATCTCATGGATACACTGGAGGCTCTGCACACGCCACACGATAGTATAGACAGCAGTGTGATGTCAATCTCTAGGATCACTGGAGACTCTGCACACAGCATAGGATAGACAGGCAGTGTGATGTACATCTCATAGGATACCTGGAGACCCTGCACACAGCATAGTATAGCAGGCAGTGTGATGTTGCATCTCAAGGATCACTGACCTGCACACAGCACACAGATATAGACAGGCAGTGTGATTGTTACATCTATAGGATAACTGGAGACATCTGCACACAGACCAGATAGTATAGACAGGCAGTGTGTATTACATCTCATGGATACACTGGAGACTCTGCACACAGCACCAACAGATAGATAGCAGGCAGTGTGATGTTACATCTCATAGGATCACTGGAGACTCTGCACACAGCACACAAGATAGTATAGACAGGCATTGGGATGTTACATCTCATAGGATAACCCTGGAGCTCGCAACACAGCACACACAGATAGTATAGCAGGCAGGTGATGTCACATCTCATAGGATACATGGAGACCCTGCACACAGCACACAGATAGTATAGACAGGCAGTGTATGTCACTCTCATAGGATACACTGGAGACTCTGCACACAGCACCACATATAGTATAGACAGGCAGTGTGATGTACATTCATAGGATACCACTGGAGACTCGCACACGCACACATAGTATAGACAGGCAGTGTGATTACATCTCATAGGATACACTGGAGACTCTGCACACAGCACACAGATAGTATAGACAGGCAGTGTGATGTCACATCTCATAGGATACACTGGGAGCTCTGCACACAGCACACAGATAGTTATAGACAGGCAGTGTGATGTCACATCTCATAGGATACACTGGAGCTCTGCACACAGCACACGATAGATAGACAGGCAGTGTGAGTCAACATTCATAGGATACACTGGAGACCCTGCACAGCACACAGATAGTATAGACAGGCAGTGTGATGTCACATCTCATAGGATACACTGGAGACCTGCCACACACACAGATAGTATAGACGGCAGTGATGTCATCTCATAGGATACACTGGAGACTCTGCACACAGCACACAGATAGTATGACAGCGGCAGTGTGATGTTCACATCTCATAGGATACACTGGAGACTCTGCACACAGCACACAGATAGTATAGACAGGCAGTGTGATGTTCTCTCATAGGATACACTGGAGACTCTGACACAGCACACACAGATAGTATAGACAGGCAGTGTGATGTACATCTCATCAGGATACACTGGAGCCTCTGCACACAGCACACAGATAGTATGACAGCAGTGGTGATGTCACTCACTAGGATACTGGAGACTCTGCACACAGCACACAGATAGTATAGACAGGCAGTGTGATGTCATCTCATAGGATACCTGGAGACTCTGCACACAGCAAACCAGATAGTATAGACAGGCAGTGTGATGTACATTCATAGATACACTGGAGACTCTGCACACACACACAGATAGTATAGACAAAGGCAGTGTGATGTATACATCTCATACGATACACTGGAGACTCTGCACCCAGCACACACAGATAGTACTAGACAGTGTGATGTACATCTCATAGGATACACTGGAGACTCTGCACACAGCACACAGATAGTATAGACGGCAGTGTAGTACACTCTCATAGGATACACTGGAGACTCTGCCACACAGCACACAGATAGTATAGACAGGCAGTGTGATGTTCATCTCATAGGATACACTGGAGACTGCACACAGCACACAGATAGTATAGACAGGCTTGTGATGTCACATCTCATAGGAACACTGGAACTCTGCACACAGCACACACAGTGTATAGACAGCAGTGTGATGTACATCTATAGGATACACTGGAGACTGCACACAGCACACACAGATAGTATAGACAGGCAGTGTGATGTCACATCTCATAGGATACACTGGAGACTCTGCACACAGCACACAGATAGTATAGACAGCAGTGTGATGTTACATCTTCATAGGATACACTGGAGACTCTGCACACAGCACAAGATAGTATAACGCAGCGTGTGTTTAATCTCTTGATACCTGGATACCTGCACACACACAGATAGTATAACAGGGCTTGTGATGTCACATCTCATAGGATACACGGAGACCTGCATACAGCACACAGATAGTATAGACAGGCAGTGTGAGAGTTTACATCTCATAGAGATCACTGGAGACTCATCACCAGCACACAGATAGTATACGACAGAGCAGTGTGATTCACATCCCTAGGATCACGGAGGCTCTGCAACAGTCACACAGATAAGTCATGCAGTGTGATGTTACATCTCGGATACAACTGGAGACTCTGCACACAGCACACGATAGTTACAGGCAGTGTCAGTTACATCTCATAGGATACACTGGAGACTCTGCACACAGCACACAGATAGTATAGACAGGCAGTGTGATGTCACTCTCATAGGATACACTGGAGACTCTGCACACAGCACACAGATAGTATAGACAGGCAGTGTGATGTCACATGTCATAGGATACACGGAGCTCTGCACACAGCACACATAGTATAGACAGGCGTGTGGATTTCTCATAGGATACACTGGAGCTCTGCACACAGCACACAACGTAGTATAGACAGGCAGTGTGATGTCACATCTCATAGGTACACTGGAGACTCTGCACACAGCACACATATAGTAGAACAGGCAGTGTGATGTACATCTCATAGGATACACTGGAGACTCTGCACACGCACACAGATAGTATAGACAGGCAGTGTGATGTAACTCTCATAGGATACACTGGAGACCTCACCAGCACACCAGATAGATAGACAGGCAGTGTGTGATCAATCTCATAGGATCACTGGGAGATCTGCACACAGCACACAAGTAGTATAGACAGGCAGTGTGATGTCACATCCTAGGTACACTGGAGACTCTGCACACAGCACACAAGATAGTTAGACAGGCAGTGTGATGTCACATCTCATAGGATACACTGGAGACTCGCACACAGCAAACAATAGTATAGACAGGCAGTGTGATGTCACATCATAGGATACACTGGAGACCTGCACACAGCAACACAGATAGTATACAGGCAGTGTGATGTCATTCTAGGATACACTGGAGACTCTGCACACGCACACAGATAGTATAGACAGGCAGTGTATGTCACTCATAGATACACTGGAGACTTCTGCACACAGCACACAGATAGTATAGACAGGCAGTGTGTGTACATCTCATAGGATACACTGGAGATCTGCAACAGCACACAGATAGTATAGACAGGCAGTGTGATGTACATCTCATAGGATACACTGGAGACCCTGCCAACAGCACACAGATAGTATAGACAGGCAGTGTGATGTACATCTCATAGGATACACTGGAGACTCTGCACACAGCACAGATAGTATAGACAGGCAGTGTGATGTTCATTCATAGGATACACTGGAGACTCTGCACACAGCACCACAGATAGTATAGACGGCAGTGTGATGTACATCTCATATACACTGGAGACTCTGCACACGCACACACAGATAGTATAGACAGGCAGTGTGATGTTACATCCCATAGGATACACGGGAGACCCTGCACACAGCACACACAGATAGTATAGACAGGCAGTGTGATGTTACATCTCATAGGATACACTGGAGACTCTGCATACAGCACACAGATAGTATATACAGGCAGTGTAATGTTACATCTCATAGGATACACTGGAGGCTCTGCACACAGCACACAGATAGTATATACAGGCAGTGTAATGTTACATCTCATAGGATACACTGGAGACTCTGCACACAGCACACAGATAGTATAGACAGGCAGTGTGATATTACATCTCATAGGATACACTGGAGACTCTGCACACAGCACACACAGATAGTATAGACAGGCAGTGTAATGTTACATCTCATAGGATACACTGGAGACTCTGCACACAGCACACAGATAGTATATACAGGCAGTGTGATGTCACATCTCATAGGATACACTGGAGACTCTGCACACAGCACACAGATAGTATAGACAGGCAGTGTAATGTTACATCTCATAGGATACACTGGAGACCCTGCACACAGCACACAGATAGTATAGACAGGCAGTGTGAACAGGAACAGTCAGGGCAGTAGTGTGATGTGTCAGGACAGCGCTACAGAATTTGATGGTACTATGTAAAGATTATTATTATAGGATAGGATTTTTGTACTTGTGTTTCTATTCCCTTATATTGTATTCAGAAACTCTTTATATAGGAACATGGAGGGGGGGCTGGACACAGAGGTGAGGTCTTAGGACCACCACGAGGGGTGTGTGGTATCATTGCTTGGTATTAGTACTTTGTATTAGATTTGGGGGTTGTTCTGCATATAAGGACATATTGGATTTCCCATCCATCATTTCTCCGCCATGGCGGACGCACTTCTGCTTTTCCTAATCCCGGCTGTTTATGGGGCGTACACACGATAATCGTATAAGCAGAAGACATTAGTATGGAGAATTATGAGTGTCTGCGGCTGCAGCCTCCGGTGGGCGCCATTACTCACAGAAGTGCTGAGGTGATCATTCCACATTAGCCGAGGAAACGCTGTGTCTGGGGAGTCGGGATCGTTGTAGAGAACTTGTCAGGGAGGAAGTTTGAAAGTTTTCTTTTAGAATTAGCCCTGAGATTATAGAGAGGCCACGGGCCAAGGGGGCGATGACTGGCCATGTAATGGCAGTCAGACGTCGTCTTCTCTGATCTAGAGGCATCACCAGGCAGGAGAGGACCAGGGTGACGGTCACCATATGATATGTCCCCACTGCACAGAACATGGCCATATTGCCACTCCTGGTGACTCTCTGGCCAGCTACGTGTTGTCACTAATGTGCAGAGTGCGACAGATTATTGATTCTTGTGCTCCCTGCACACACCAAATGCACTAACATAGTTTATTTCTGGTGCACTCAGTTTAATGGGTTAGGGTAGCACGGTGCCTGAGTGTGTAGCACTTCTGCCTTGCAGCGCTGGGGTACTGGGTTCAATTCCCACCCAGGTCAACATCTGCAAAGAGTTTGTATGTTCTCTCCAAAAACATACTGGTAGGTTGTTTAAATTGGGAGCCCCATGGGGACAGGGACCAATGTGGCATGCTTTGTGCAGCGCTGCGTAATCTGTAGGCGCTATATAAATAAAGAATGATGTATTTATTAATGATGTGTGCGCCAATTATGTCTGGACTTCTGGCATAAATGTGGTGCCCGGTGCGATTCAGCACCAGAACCCCCCCCCCCCCCTTTAAGTGCAGAGTTTTGTTCACTGTCTGTCGCACCACAAAACTGGTGCAAACATCACATATATGTGAGTTACAGATAAGTGTAGGAAGGTACCCCTAGACTAGGGGCTGATGTTATTAGATACAAAAGAGTTTAAAATGGGGGTGGTTATTGCACTTTAATAGGGTTGGTGATCTGTGCCTTAAAGACGTGTTCTCCGCCCTCGTGGCATCCTCCCCTCCTACTGGATGTGGGGGTTTATATGGTGGATGACTCAATATTTTCTTCCTCTTTGAGGCAAAACTCAAGTTGTCTCCTCCCTCCTTCCCTCTGTTATTGAGATGTTTTGTTTTGCTTTTCTTTGTAGTGTTTATCTTTGGATTTTAGGCTGTAGTGCAAACCACTAAGCCACCGTGCTGCATCATCTGAGGGATAGTGTGTGATAAAAAATAACTGATGACAATTTACTTTACTTGCGGAACTCAGAGACATCATCCCAAGTACTAGGGGAACGAAAGGGGGGGGGGGCATTTTATCAACTTTCTGCAGGATCATTATATGGTGCAGCTTGTAGAAGATTCCATAAGAGGTGATGCATTGTTGGACCTTGTGATTTCTAACAATGTGGAGATTGTCCAAAATGTCAGTGTCCGGGAAACCTTTGGGAGCAGAGATCATAACATAATTATTTTCCTGTAAAAAACAAAAACAGGTGGGAAAATCGAATTTCCAGAAATTAATGTTTGCACTTAAGGATATAGACTGAGATCAGATATTGTAACATGATTATAGTAATTATACATGGGAGACATTCAAATCTTTCCGGGGCTATTATACTTCTAAATATATTCCAATAGGTAACAAGTATAGACGGGCTAGATTACACCCCGTGTGGCTTACAGCTACAGTTAAAAGGGCAATTAATGATAAAAAGAGGGCATTCAAAAACTAGATATCTGACGGGTCACCTGAGGCTTTCAATACTTACAAAACATTCACCAAAATCTGTAAGAAGGAAATAATATCAGCCAAAATACAAGATGAAAGACAGGTGGCCAATGATAGCAAGACAAATCGTGAGAAATTTTTTAGGTATATCAATGCGAAAAAAATGGCTCAGAGCAGGTTGGACCCCTTTATTCTGAAAATGGGGCATCGGTGACTGGAGACCAAGAGAAGGCGGAGATACGTATTGGGTTTTTTAGCTCCGTTTATACAATAGAAGAGAGAACTTCTGACTTGGGTGGTGCCAGCTCGGGTCATGCACCCTGTGATATACTAGACTGGCTGAATGTAGACATGATCCAATATAAGCTCAATAAAATGTGTACAAGGCTCCTGGACCAGATGGGTTACACCCCAGAGTTTTTAAAGAACTCAGTTCTGTTATTGCTGTACCGCTGGCTAAAATCTTCAGGGATTCCGTAATGTCTGGTGTGGTGCCAAGTGACTGGCGCAAGGCAAATGTGGTGCCAATATATAAAAAGGGCTCTAGAACTTCGCCAGGCAATTACAGGCTTGTAAGCCTAACTTCCATTGTGGGGAAAATATTGGAAGGGTTAGTAAAAAACTATATACTGGAGTATGTGACATCAGGCAGTGAGGGGTAGTTAAGGATAGAAGTCAAACTAACCTGATCTGCTTCTATGAAGAGGTGAGCAGGTGCCTGGATAGAGGAGCAGCTGTGGATATTGTGTTCTTGGACTTTGCATTTGACACTGTCCCTCATAGACGCCTGATGGGTAAAATTAGGGCTATTGGTTTGGCAGAAATCATTTGCAATTGGATTGAGAACTGGCTGAAGGATCGTATCCAGAGAGTTGTGGTCAATGATTCCTACTCGGAATGGTCACCAGTTATGAGTGGTGTACCCCAGGGTTCTGTGCTTGGCCCACTACTATTTAATATATTTATTAATGATATAGAGGTAGGAAATAATAGCACTGTGTCTATTTTTGCAGATGACACCAAGCTGTGTAGTGTAATACAATATGGAGGATGGGAGTAGTAGTAGCTGTGTAGTGAGATGCAGTCTATGGAGGATGTTCATAGGCTGGAGGGGTGACTTGGACAAACTGACTCACTTTGCAAATGAGGTTCAATGTGGATAAATGTAAGGTTATGGACCTGGGGGCTAATAATCCATAGTCAAAATATGTCCTTGGGGGAGTAAATCTTGGAGAGTCCCTTGTTGAGAAGGACCTGAGGGTACTAGTAGATCATAGATTAAATAACAGCACAATGTCAATCAGCTGCCTCTAAAGCCAGCAAGATCTTGTCATGTATCAGAGGTGTGGACTCTTGTGATAGACATGTAATATTACCACTGTACAAGGCATTGGTTCGGCCTCACCTGGAATATGCTGTCCAGTTCTGGGCACCGGTCCATAAAAAGGATGCCCTGGAGCTGGAGAGGGTTCAACGTAGAGCCACAAAAATGATAAGGGGAATGGAGGATCTCAGTTATGAGGAAAGATTAAAACAACTAGATTTAGTCTGGAAAAGAGACGACTACGAGGGGACCTGAATAATTTATATACATATATGAATGGTCCATACAAAAAATATGGATGAAAGTTGTTCCAGATTAAATTAAATCAAAATATGAGGGGGTGGAGTCTGCATATGTAGAAATCAAAGTTTACCAGAGGCGACAGGGCTTTTTTTACTATGAGAACTGTCAATCTGTGGAATAGCCTGCCTCAGGCGCTGGTCACAGCAGGGACAGCAGAGAGCTTCAAGAAGGGTCTAGATGCCTTTTTACACCTAAATAACATTGATGGTTATGTTATATAGAATTGTTTCCCCTAAATCCCTTCCTCATCCAATCCCTACCCTTCCTTGGTTGAACTTGATAGACATGTGTCTTTTTTAAACCGCATAAACTATAATACTACGATACTATGATCGAGGAGTCTATTTTTTGTAGACTTGATCCCTTTATAATTCCTTTAACTATTTAGGTCTAAAGGTTTGCCCTAGGGTTACAGATTTTGTCAAACTTAATTTGTCTCCGCTGATAGAAAAGTCAAGAATTAAAATTATATTATGAAGGAGGTTTCCCCTTTTCAGGGCGGACAGGTAGACTAGCTGTAGCCCCCAGTGTTGTCCAGGATAGTAAATAACGTCTCTATGCCATGACAAAATAGAATGGGTTAACAAAAAATATTTTCTATCCACCTTTATATATCTATCTATATATCTCAAAATCTATCTCTATATCTGTGTCTTTATAGGTCTGTCTCTCTCTGACTGCCCGTCTCTATCTCTTGTTGTCTCTCTCTCTCTGCATCTCTTTCTCTCCGTCTATCTCTCCCTGTCTCTCTCTCTGCATCCCTGTCTGTCTCTTTCTCTCTCTTTGTCTTTATCTCTCTCTTCTCTCTCTCTCTCTCTTTTTTATCTGTATGTCTCAGTTGTCCTCTCTCTGTTGGTCACTTTCTCTCTCTTTGTCTTTATCTCTCTCTCTTTTTATCTGTATGTCTCAGTTGTCCTCTCTCTGTCGGTCACTCTCTCTCTCTTTGCTGTCTCTATCTTTGTCTCTCTGTCTGCCTGTCTCTATCTATCTCCTGTCTCTCTCTCTTGCGCTCTCTGTCTGTGTCTTTCTCTCTCCGCATCTCTCACTGTTTGTCTTTCTTTCTCTCTCTTTGTTTTTCTCTCTCTGTCTCTCCCTGTCTGTCTCTCCTGTCACTCTCTTTTTATGCCTATTTCTGTCTGTCTCTGTTTGTGTCTCTCTGTCCCCCTCTATGTCTTTCTGTATATCTGGCTGTCTGTCTGTTTTTCTCTCTCTGCATATCTGTATGTCTCTCTGTCTTTCTCCCTGCATTCCTGTCTGACTCAGTCTGTCTCTCTCTGTCTGTCTCTCTGGCTGTCTGGTTCTCCATCTGAGTCTGTCTGTCTCTCTTTCTGTCTTTGTCAATGTCTGTCAGTCTGTGTCTATTTGTCTGTCTCTGCATCTCTCTCTCTTACTTTATCTCTGTCTACCTGCCTCTGTCTGTCTCTCTCTGTGTCTCAGTTTTTCCCTTTGAGTCTGGCTGTCTCTCTGCAACCCTGTCCATCTCATTCTGTCTTTGGTAACTCCTTAATCTTGGTATACTCATCACACACAAGATAGTCTTGTATGACTGCGTTATTCGCATACATGTTTTAAATTAAGTATTGTGATTGTTGTTCTGTCTTGGTCTGCCTGTCTCTCTTTCTCTCTGTCTCTGTTTTCTTTCTCTCTGTCTGTAACTCTCTGTCTCTATCTTTGTGTCTCTTTCTCTCTCTGCGTGTCTTTCCATGTCTGTATGTCTCTTTCTGTCTGTCTGTCTCTCTCTTTCTATCTTTGTATCTCGGTTTGCCTCTTCCTGTCTGTCTCTATCTCTGCATATCTGTCTCTCTGTAACGCTCTGTCTCTCTCTGACTGTCTCTCGCTCTTTCTCTCTTTGTCTGTCTCTGCACCTCTGTCTCTCTCTATCTGTTTGTCTCCCTCTCTATGTCTCTCTCTGACTGTCTTTGTCTGTTTCACTCTGTTGCTCTCTCTCTCTCTTTGCATATCTCGATGTCTCTGCCTGTCTCTCTTTATCTCTGTTTTTGTGATTGTAAACGCGATGGTGCAGATTCCTTTAGCGGGCATACATACATACATACATACACACATCTATACAGTACAGAAGTTTGGCCACACCTTCTGATTGGAAGAGTTTTCTGTATTTTCCTGACTATTGTAAATTTGCACTGAAGGCATCAAAACTATGAATTATCACATGTGGAATTATATACTTACTAAAAAAGTGTGAAAAAACTAAAAATATTCTAGTTCATTTTGCTGTGAGTACTGCTTTGCACAGTCTTGGCTTCTCTTGGTGAGTTTCAAGAGGTAGTCACCTGAAATGGTCTCCAACAGTTATGAAGGAGTTTCCAGAGATGCTTAGCACTTGTTGGTCCTTTTTCCTGTCTGTCACCAGAAAAGGACCCCCACATCATCACACCCAACAGTGTCACCATCAAAACCCCCATACCATCACACCCAACAGTGTCACCAGCAAAGCCCCCCCACACCATCACACCCAACAGTGGCACCAGCAAGGCCCCCCCCCACACCATCACACCCAACAGTGTCACAGTACAGCCTCCCCACACCATCACACCCAACAGTGTCACCAGCACAGCCCCCCACACATCACACCCAACAGTGTCACCAGCAAAGCCCCCCACACATCACACCCAACAGTGTCACCAGCAAAGCCCCCTCACACAATCACACCCAACAGTGGCACCAGCAAAGCCCCCCACACATCACAACGAACAGTGGCACCAGCAAAGCCCACCCCCACACAATCACACCCAACAGTGTCATCAACAAAGCCCCCCAATCCCATCATACCCAACAGTGTCACCAGCAAAGCCCCCAACACCAACTCCTCAAGGCTTCACGGTGGGACTAGGCATGTAGATTCCATTCCTTCACCGTCTCTGCCTCGCACAAAGACACGGAACTAAAGATCTCACTTTTTTTTTTAAGTTTTTGCAACTGCATTTGGGGGAAAAGTTTTCCCAATTTTTCGGATTGAGTGACCTTCATTTCTTAAAGTAATGATGGCCGCTCGTGTTTTGTTACTTTTGTGCTTTTTTCTGGCCATAATACAAATTCTACCAGTCAATTCAGTAGGACGATCAGCCGTGTATCCACCTGACCCCTGCACAACACAACTGATGGTCCCAACCCTATTATTAACCCCTTACCGACATGTGACATAGTATTACGTCACTTGCTGTGTGCATGGAGAGGGTTCACGGGCTGAGCCCTCTCCATGGCCGGTAAGTCTTTGCTGCATATTGGGGACGTCATCAGGGAGCGGCGATCCGTCGCCATGGTAGCCTCGGGTCTTCCCAAAGCTCCGTACACCAAAGTATAAAAAAGTTATTAGCGCCAGAAGACGGCAAAATCCCCCAAAAAATTTTGTACAGGAGGTTTTAATTTTTTTAAATGTTTGAAACATTATAAAACATTATAAAACATTGTACCGACCCAAAGAATAAAGTAGACATGTCATTTGGGGCGTACAGTGAAATCTGTAAAATCCAAGCCCACAAAAATACGGCACAAATGCGTTTTTTTTTACCAAATTCACTGCATTTGGAATTTTTTTTTCCGGTTCCCAGTACACAGCATGGAATATTAAATACCACCATTTTGAAGTGCAATTTTTACGCAGAAAATAAGCCATAAAACAGATCTGTACATGGAAAAATAAAAAAGTTATAGAGTTTTGAAGGTGGGGAGTGAAAAATTAAAACGCTCCGGCGTTAAGGGGTTAAGGAAATAAATCCCATTACCCCTGACAGGACACCTGTGATGTGAAGACTTTTCCAGGTAACTACCTCTTGTATCTCAGCAAGAGAAGCCAAGACTGTACAGAGCAGTAATCACAGCCAAACGACCTGGAATATAAGACATATGTTCAGCTGTTTCACACTTTTTTGGTAAGTATATAATTCCACATGTGATAATTCATAGTTTTGATGCCTTCACTGTGAATCTACAATTTTTATAGTCATGAAAATACAGAAAATTATTTGAATTAGAAGGTGTGTCCAAACTTTTGCTCTTTACTGTACATACATACATACACTGCTCAAAAAAGAAAGGGAACATGTAACAATACAATATTACTCCAAGTTAATCAAACTTCTGTGAAATGAAGCTGCACTGATTGACAATCAATTTTACTGAAAATTAGCAAGGACATGGAAAAAGGGGTAAAAGGAAGCCCTATGAAAGACCAAATTGAGTCTGAATGATTGCAGTAAAAAATACTTTATTGATGACTATTTAAGGACCCCCAGACGAAGGCTCTGTTACAAGCCGAAACGCGCGTCGGGGATATCGTCATCCCGGACAGTGGAGGTCCACTTCATCTATCCTTTTGTTCATTGGTAAGGTATTATCTCTACCTGTTTGTGCACATTACCTATGTTTATGCATGTTAGCAGCTGTGTGCCACTTTACACCTGTTGCCTTCATTATATGTACCTTCTGTCCTTACCTATTACATGTGCATGCTTTGTCCATGTGTAATTCCTCCTATGTCTACCCGGGGTGACGACTTTCTCATTTGTTGTCGCCGCCTTGCACTGTCATTCCCCCTCAGCATTGTCTGAGGATTCTCATCCTGCTTTTATCATTATGTCTTAAATAGTCATCAATAAAGTATTTTTTACTGCAATCATTCAGACTCAATTTGGTCTTTCATAGTGCTTCCTTTTACCCCTTTTTCCCTGTCCCTCCTTAAAGGGGTACCTTTTGTTTTTGTGTATGCTCATGGGAAGCCTCTCTTTGGTGTGTTACTTACCATACCGGTCCAACCCACACACTATTACGTACCACATGGATCTGGACTTACTTGGTATATAAGTCTGATACCTTCACCTCCCTTCTCTCTCCCTTCCTGATTCTCCTGTTGTTTTGAAAATTAGCTAGGCACATACAATAAGGGAGAGGTTCTGCAGGTGGGGACCGCAGACCAGTTCTCAGTACTGGTGCTTTCTGGCTGATGTTTTGGTTAGTGTTGAATGTTGGTGGTGCTTTCACACTCTTGGTACAACCCAAACAAGTGACTCAGGTACAGCTCTTCCAGGATTGCCCATCAATAGAAACTGTGGCCAGAAGGTTTACTGTATTTGTCAGCATAGTGTCCAGAGGCTGTAGGCGCTACCAGGAGACAGGCCAGTACACAAGGAAACGTGGAGGAGATACCAGGAGACAGTTGCAACATCCTAGCCTTTTCCTGGGGCCTGGAGGCAGCCGGGGTCCAGAATACCGGAGTGGCTGGCGGTTGCGGCCTGGGCATGCTAGTGTCACGGTGTTTGGTATGGAGACCGGAGGGCTGTCCTATAGCCTGGCAGGTCTCCAGCAGGTGGTGTGTGCAAGAAATATGGAGGGAGAGGCTGATGTACTGGTTCTCCCTGGGGCAACCCCTGAGGTGTCTGTAAGAGGAGTCCCTGGGTAATGGATGGGGAGCCCGTGATGGTGATACAGCCGTAACGAGGGATCAGAGGGAGGCAATGTTGTGCAAAATAACTTGCGGTTCTATATTGGAACAACTGCAGGCAACGGGCCAAAACAATCTCAGAACAGATGCCTGATTGTTGGAGATTCCGGATTACTGGAGTGTTCATGGAGAGTGATCAATTCACAGAACTTGAACCCTTGACTGGACAGGCAGTATCTATAGCTGTTGATGCCTAATAATGGCTGCATCCCTACGGCTGGCAGCACTGGTGGCGTTTTGAACCCGTTTTTGGGCCATTTTAATTAACCCCAAAAATATACCCAATACAGACTTATATATGCACACACATCTATATACACACATACATATATACCCAATACATACTTATATCGGACACACACATTCTGGATAAGGAGATACACACATTTATAGACCCAAAGACATAATAGAGAGGTACCTACACGGCATCTACTATAGACACACATAGCATGAAGAATACCAATACATTCTCATATATAGTGCCAGACATCGTATATACACACCGACAAGATTATACCCATACTTACTTTATATGCACACACATCTATATACACACATACATATATACCCAATACATACTTATATATGCACACACTCTCTTATACAACATAACATATATCCATACATTACCCTTATATATGCACACCAACTATATACACACATACATATATACCCAATACATACTTATATATGCACACACATCTATATACACACATACATATATACCCAATACATACTTATTATGCACAACATCTATATACACACATACATATATACCAATACAAACTTATATATGCACACACATCTATATATACACCATACTATATTATACCCAATATAAAGATCTGTACACGCAATCATATAGACACACACATACAATATATACCCCACACATACTTTATATGCCACACATCTATATATACACATACATATATAACCCATACACTTATATTGCACACACATATATCACACAAAATATAACCATACCTATATATAGCACACACACATCTATATACACACATACATATACCCAATACATACTTATATATGCACACACATCTATATACACACATACATATATACCCAATACATACTTATATGCACACACATCTATATACACTTACATATATATATACACACACATACACTAACATGTTTTGGACATGTTTTTGGCCCGTTTTTAAAAGGTCCGTCAAAAAGGGCGCATTCACACGATGCGTTGCGTCACCTTTTTTTGATGAGTTTTTGACGCATTCCAAAGGCTTCAGCCTTGATCACATGTTGAAGTAACATTGCGTTTCCATTGCATTTGCTAAAAAGCAATGTTACTTCAACATGTGATCAAGGATCGAAGCCGTTGGACATGGTGGAACAACGTGTAAAAAACCTACGCAAACAATCGTGTGACATGCCCTCCTAAACAAAGCTTTGCCAAGTCAGTGAGGTGTCTGCCAATACCCCGTCCTCAGGTCAAGGGTGTCCCAGACACAGGACATAGGGTACGAGTCAAACTTAGCTGAGCTGTGTGTGTGGGTGTGTTGTTTCATGTAGCTGAGCTGTGTGTGTGTGTGTGTGTGTGTGTGTCATGTAGCTGAGCTGTGTGTGTGTGTGTGTCATGTAGCTGAGCTGTGTGTGTCATGTAGCTGTGCTGTGTGTGTCATGTAGCTGAGCTGTGTGTGTCATATAGCTGAGCTGTGTGTGGATCATGTAGCTGAGCTGTGTGTGTGTCATGTAGCTGAGCTGTGTGTGGATCATGTAGCTGAGCTGTGTGTGAGTCATGTAGCTGTGCTGTGTGTGGATCATGTAGCTGAGGGTGTGTGTCATGTTAGTATGTGTGTGTGGTGTGTGTGTCATGTTAGCTGGCTGTGTGTGTGTCATCTACTGAGCCTGAGGCGACTGTGTGTGATCTGTAGTGCTGTTGTTCATGTAGCTGAGCATGTTGTGTGGTCATGTAGCTGAGCTGAGTCATGTAAGTGAGCTGATGGTGATAGTATAGTACATAGTTGCTGTTGTTTTTCATGTAGCTGAGTGGGGTAGATCATATAATTAAGCTGTGTAGGGCATCAGGTATGACTGAAGCTGTGTGGTGTATGTAGCTGGGCTGTGCGATGAGATATGTTAGCTAGGCGTGTGTGTCATGTAGCTAAGCTGTGCGTAGATCATGTAGTGAGCTGTGTGTGGTCATGTAGCTAAGTTGTGTTTGTGTGGGGGTCATGTATAGCTGAGCTGTGGTGGATCATGTAGCTGAGCTGTGTGTGGGTCATGTAGGTGAGCTGTGCGTTACTGTCATTTATCTGTTACTGTGTGTGTGTGTGTGTCAGTAGCGGCTGTGGTGTCATGTAGCTGAGAGTGTTGTGGCCTTATTATTATGTAGCTGAGCTGTTGTGTGTGTGTGTTTTTATGTAGCTGAGCAGTGTTGTCTGTCATTGTATTAAGCTGTGTGGTGTGTTCATGTAGCTGAGCTGTGTGTGTGTGATCTGTAGCTGAGCTTTCTGTGTGTGTTGTGTAGTTGAGCTGTGTGTGTGTCATGTAGTTGAGCTGTGTGGCGTGTGTCATGTGCTGTAGCTGTGTGTTGTCATGTAGCTGAGCTGTTTTGTGTTGTCATGTAGGAGCGTGTGTGTGTCATGTAGCTGAGCTGTGTGTGTGTTGTAGCGGAGCATGTGGGTGATGTGTAGCTGATCTGTGTGTATGTAGCTGAGGTGTGAGTTGGCTAGCGAGCTGTGTGTGTGAGTGTAGCTGATCGTGTGTGTGAGTATGTAGCATGCTGTGTTTGTCATGTAGCTGAGCTATGATTGCGCCGGACACATGGAGGTTTCCTTGGTGTAGTGTCGGGTAGTCAGGGGGGCTCCTCTGATACGGTGCGGATAGGTCCGTGTTTGTAGAGACACTACTGACAGGATAATGTCCGGGTGGTGGCGGGCGGCAGTGGCGTGATCGCATCGGCTGGCGACCGTCCTAAAAAGCCTCATTAAGCGCGGAGGCCCTTAAGTGTGAGAGAAGTAAGTGTGTGTGTTGACATTATAATTGGCTTTCTGTTAAAACGAAGTCCAATAGATGAAAGGTTTATCAGGCTGAAATAATTAATTCTGCGCGATTTTGCTGACAGCTCAGTCCTCGCCGCAGATCGGTTCGTCTAATATTCAATATTCATTCTCTAAAGACATAATAAGGCAAAAAAAAAAGCGGCATTTAGTCAAATTGTAATTAGAGGGATTTTAATTAATTGGAAGGAGAGGAAAGTGAAGCGTCGCTATCTTTCCCCCGCCAGCGCATCCTGCGCCAAGGGTTAATGCCGACTCCCTAATAATGAAAGGTAATTACAGATTGTGAAGCAGCCCGGAGGAACAGATGGGACCCTAGGAGGAGAGGCAGGGGCCCGCGGTTATATGAAGCGAGGTAGGGACCCCAGGGGGAGAAGAGGCAGGGACCCATGGGGAGAGAGGCAGGGGCCCAGGGGAGGAAGGAGAGGCAGGGGGCCCCAGGTGGAGGAGATGCAGGGACCCGGGGGAGGGAGAGGGAGGAGGACCAGGAGGGCAAGAGGGGATAGGAGGAGGCCAGGCCTGAGAGGCAGGGGCAGGGAGGAAGGCCAGGGCTAGGAGACCATGGAGGGCCCCAGGGAGGAGGAGGCCCAGGGGATGAGATCGGGGCCCAGGTATGAGAGGCCCCGAGTCCGGGACATGGGGCACATTACTTACCGGGTCCTGCATGTTTCCCGATCCGGAATGTCCGACGTAATGTACTCTGCCGCAATTCACAAAGATCTTGTCCTGCATGGTGTCGCTTCCCCACTCAGGTCCAGCGGGGGGGAACACCATCATCTTCCTGGTGTATGTAAAAGTACATGGCTTGCGACACAATTCAAAGTTAAATCCCGCGCTTAGATCGAACGTCGGATCGGTCGATGGCCCGTTGGCCCCCCATCACCCGGTTTGTGCGATGTGCTAAAACCGATCGCGTGCACAAGCAAAATCCTGATAAATACGGCACAAACGGAAAGTCGTGCGGAATATACATTAGTGCGGTCTGCAGACCCTTAGTATGTAAGCCCTATATGTCTCATAGTAGGAGTCATTACATCTTGTGGCCAACCATTAAGTAAATGGTTTCCGCTTGTAACCATTTATTGATTATACATCCCTCATACCCTGTTATATTCTTGTACTTCTGTATTATATTATCATATATCCACAGTTCTCGGTAAGTAGTCGGAGATTGACCAAACATCATGGGTTTTTGGCACACAGCGATGGATGTGTGTTGGATTGGCGCCGCGCTTTGAAGGACGGAAAGAAAAAATCGGGGGGACAGCACACGTGGACCATCAGAACAAACGACGGATTTGGAAAAAGAGGTAATTAAAAAAAGCTTTGTGTCGCAGGACAAACGCACTTACAAGAACCGGACGAAAGAATGTATGACGAAAGAAGAGAACGAAGAAGGTGACTCCAGTGGAATCCAGCGCGCATGCGACGCTGCTGGATATCGGGCGACGATCTTAATGAATCAGGCAGACGTGAATCCTCGTCGGAGAACGCGCGCGCGTATAGCGAATGGACCGGGTAAGTAAATGTGCCCCATTATCACAATAAATAATACTGCATGCATATGAGCACAAGACGAGTGACGCCAGCCTTGCACTGTCCAGCCTGAGACACATTTGTGAACTCCCCCATTGGGCTTATTTCGCATTTGCGTTGGACTTCCCGCATTTTCGGGATTTGCGTGGCTTTGACAGGGAATTAAGCGGGGATTGTGTGTGACACACATGAAGAATTTGCCGCAGCGGCAACGGCTACATGCCACAAAAATTGGGGGGCCGTGTAAGCAATGTCGGAATCCGACTGATTCAGACTGAGCACAGGATTAACATTACATGCCAAGGAGAAAGAAGAGAAGGTAAACTCGGTGACCTAGCGGTGAAGCACAGTTGCAGGATATCCTGTAAGCTCCATGTATGCTGTAGCTGTGTATGGGCTGTGTAGCTACAATACTAGGCTAGTATAGTGTAGCTATGTATTGGTACTGTGGACTGTAGTCCATTAGGATGTGTACTGCCTCCAGGTAGCCCATGTATGGCTGTTACGCTCCATGCCTCCCATGTATGGCTTGTGATTCTATAGTTCTGGCTGTAGCTCCAGTGTATGTGTCTGTGGCTGTAGCTCCTATGCGTGACTTGCTTTGGTCATGATAGGCAGCCTGTACTGGTCTGCTCCTTGTGTGTATGCGGCTTAGGTTGATGCTTTTGTGGTCTGTAGATCATTATGAGCTGTGTAAACTTGGAGTAGGACTCCAGAGTGTATGTGGCTGTACGCTGACCATACGGCTGCAGCTGTAGCTCTGTATGGCTGATGAGTACTGGGCGTGTAATTTCTTGTTAGTGTTCTCTGCTCTGTGTCATGTAACTGTGTCTCCTGTAGTCCATGTATGGCTGTGTACTGTGGCTGTAGATTTGTAGCATCCATGTATGGCTGTGTACTCGGCTTGTAGCTCCATGTGACTTGTTGTACTGTGCTGTAGCTCCACTTATGAGCTGTGTACTGGCTGTAGCTCATGTATGGTATGTTGTGTACTGTGGCTGTAGCTCTTACTATGGCTTATGCCCTGTAGCTCCATGTCCATGGTTGTGTTGTAAGTTGTGTGTATGTGTACTGCTCTGCTGTAGCTCATGTATGGCTGGTAAGTGGATGTAGCTAATGGCTGTGTACTGGGCTGTGTGTACTCCATGATGGCTGTGTACTGCGGCTTGTTGTAGCTCCATTATGGCTGTTGTATTGCTCAGTTGCATCCATGTATCATGTATGGTGTGTACTGCTGCTGTAGCTCCAGTAGGGCGCTGGTAACTGCGGGTACTGTCGCAATCCATGTATGGCTGTGACTGTGGCTGTGCTCATCTAGGTGTTGTACTGTGGCTGTACTCCATGTATGGTGTGTACTGCGCTGTAGCTCCATGATGGTGTGTAGCTGCGCTTGATTGAAGTAGCTCTCAGTATGGGTTGTGATTGGACTTGTAGGCTCAATGGCATGTGTGTAACGGCTCGGAGACCATTAGGGTGTGTTGTCGTAGCTCCATGATGGGTGATCTGTTACTGGGCTGTCTTGAGCATCACTGTAGACTGTGTGCTGCAGTGTAGCGCCAGTATGGAGTGTACTGGGCGTCTGGAGTCCAGTATGGCTGTGTATATCCTGTGGTAGATCCATGTATGTGGATTTTGTGTTGGGACTGTGCGTCATGTGACTAGTTACTTGGCTGTTGCTCAATCTTACATGCTGCCTGAGCTCATGTTATGGCATGGTACTGGGCTATCCCTGTAGCGTGTACGACCGTACTCATGTTCGATGGTTGTTTAACGTGCATCTGTAGTCCCATGTATGGCTGTGTACTGATGTGTACTGTCGTAGCAATTTGTGCTACTACCTAGTTGCGGTTGTTCTTGATGGCTTTGTACGCTGTGCTCCATTAGGCTGTGATATGCCGTGATACTGTATGGCTGTTACGGTTAGCTCATGTATGCATGTGGTACGCGGCGTATGAGAACCATGTATGGCTGTTGTACTGTATGGCATGTAGCTCCACTATGGCTGTTGTATGTGGCTGTAGCCTCAAGTATGGCGTGTAGTGTAATGCAGCTGACTCAAGGCCGCATGTATGGCTGGATTAATCGGTTTGTAGTTCCATGTAGGGCTGGTTGTACTGTGGCTTTGCTGAATCCATGTATAGGTGTGTACTGCGGCTTGTAGCTCCATGTGACTATGTGTTGACTGGATGTAGCTCCATCTAATGACTGGTGGCTGCACGTAGCTTCCATGTAAGGCTTGGATGTGGTCTTTTAGCCATGCTAGGATGGCTGTGGTTACGAGCATGTAAGCTCATATTACGATTTTTTGGAGTGTCACTGCTCCTGTTAGCTCATGATGGCGTTTTTCTGTACTGTGGTTGTAGCTCCAACTATGACGTGGCGCAGCGTTTGTGTAGTTTACATATGTATGGCATGTGTAACGCGGCATTTGTAGCTCCATCTATGGCTTGGTATGTGGCCTTGTAGCTCCATGTTATGGTGGGGTACTGCGGCTGTAGTACTGTTGTAGCCTGATTATGGTGTTGTACTGAGGCGTAGCTCCAACTCTATGGCTGTGTACGCTCTTTAGATCAAGGTATTAGTGCATGCGGACTGTTAGCTCCATGTATGGCTGTGTACTGGGGGCTTGTAGATCATGCATGGTGTATGTATGAGGCTGTTTGACATGTAATGTGATGCTGTTGTCTGTGGTGTAGCCTCCATCTATGGATGTGATGCTGACAGCATGTAGCTCACATGTTCGATGTGGTGTCTGCGGCTGTTGATCCATCTTGGCGTGTACTATCCTTTAGATACCATGTATTTCTAGTGCACTGCGGCTTTGTAACCCCATATATGGACTGTTTGTTATGTCTTACTTTAGGATCCATTATTTCTGTGCACTGCGGCCGTTTGTTAGCTCCAATCTATGGCGTGGTACTGATGACTGTGTCCATGTATGGCTTGTGTACGGTGATTGGAGCGCATGTATGGACTGTTGTACTGCTCCTTTAGATACCATGTATGGCTGTTTGTACTGTGGCGGTGCTCCATCTATGCTGGGGATGCAGGTTAGCTCATTAAGCGGTGAAAGGTATTTATGGACTGTTTGTTTACTGTACTGCAGTAGTAGATCCATTATGGCTGGTTTATTTGTACTGGGGGCTGTAGCTCCATGAATCTGTGTACCTGGATAGCCATATGACTGTATGCTCACAGCTGTCTCATGTACTGGTGCTGCTTAGCTCGGGTAGCTCCATTATGGCTTGTCTGCTTAGACCTGTAACTGTTGTACTGTCTGTAGCTCCATCTATGGCTGATGTACTGCTACTTTGAGCTGCTATTTCCTGAATGCTGGTGATGCCGGGCTGAGCTCTCATGGTATGACTGTTTAATGGGCAGTAGCTCCTAGTGATGTGCTTTGTGGACTGGCTGTAGCTTATGAGGTACGCGTAGTGGTGGTGTACTGTGCTGTAGTAGTAGGCTGTCTGGCTGTAGCTCCAGTATGGTGTGTACTGCTCCTGCCAGCTCCAATGTTGACGTGTGCGCAGCGTTGTAGACTCCATGCATGGCTGTGATACTGTGGCTTGTAGCTATATGGATGGCGTTTATTGTAAGTTTTGAGTCCAGTGTATGGCTGTGTACTGTTGCGTTGTAGCTCCCATGTATGGCTAGTATTTGGTGTCTGTGCTCACATGTAGACCTGTACGGTGTGTAGTTCCGTAGGTATCCGTGTAGGCGGTGTGTGTAAATGATACTTAGCCTGTAGGGTTCCTGTATGGCTGTGCTCCTGTATCGGTTGTACTGTTGGACTGTTCGAGTCCAGTATGGCTGTGTTTGTGGTGTGTCGATCTGTTTTTGGGGGCTTGGTACTTGGCTGTAGCTCAATGTGGCGTGTTGTCACTGCTCCTGTTGTAGCATGTGATGGCTGTATCTGCGGCTATGTAGTCCATGGTGAGGACTTGTGTTAGTGCTGTGATGTACCTCCATGTATTGTACCTGTCCTGTAGCTCATGCATGGAACTGTGTGCTCGACAGCTGTAGATCCATGTCTGATGGTGTTGTACTGCCTCTTGTAGCTCCATTTATGGCTTGTTGTACAGGTGAGCTTGTCCTCCATCTATGAGGTGTGCATGCAGCTTTTTGTTATGCTCCAGTATGGCGTTTGTATGTGGCTGTAGCTCCATCTATGGCTGTGTACGCTCTTTAACTCCGTTTTCTGTGCAACTGGGCATGTAGCTAGCGTTATGGCTGTGTATGCTCACTTTTTAGATCACATGATTTTGTGCACTGCAGCGTGTAGCCCATGTATGGCATGGTACTGTGGCTTAGTCTTGTAGGCTGCAGTAGTGGCTCCTATGGTTTGTGTACGTGGCATATGTAGCTTCACATTATATGTGTGTGGTTACGTGGAGCTGAGCTAGTTCATGTATGTGCTGTGTTACTTGAGCTTGTGCTGTTGGTGCTCCTGTATGCGGTGTAGCCCTGTAGGCGTGTTGTACGGGACTGTAGTTCCATGTAGGCTGTGTACTGTGTTGCTGCTCCATGATGGCTGTGTACTGTGGCTTATGTGCTGTATAACAAGGTATTGGATGTGCTACATGTGGCGGTATCTACATATATGGCTTGTTTGTACTAGCCCTCTGTAGCTCCATGTATGGCTGTGTGTGTACTGCTCTGTTGGTAGCTCCAGTATGGCTGTGTACTGTGGTTGTGCTCCATCTATGGATGTGTACTGTAGTGAGCTCCGGTATGGCTGTGTCTGCTCCTTTAGATCCATCCATAGCGTGCATGTGGGCTGTAGTTCCATGTGATGGCTGATGTACTGTGGTTGGATCCATCTATGGCTGTGTACTGTAGACTGGATCATGTATGGCTGTTGTACTGCCTCCTTTTAGTCATCCATAGACTGTGCACTGTGGCTGTAGATTCTACTCCATCATGGCTGAATACTTGGGCTGACGTTCCAGTAGGCTGTGTCGTGGCTTGTTAGCTCACATGTATGGCTGTGTACTGTGGCTGTAGTATCAATGTATGGCTGTGTATGTAGGTGTCGCTGCTCCATGAGCTCTGGCTGTACTGTGGCTGTATCTCCAGATATGGCATGTGTACTGTGGATGTATCTCATACTATGGCTGTGTACCTGACTCCATGTCGCTCAATGTTGTATGGCTGTTGTACTGCTCCATTGTAGCCGTAGCTTTATTGGTTGGTCTGAGCTCATTCATGATGGTCTGTGTTGTAGCTCCATGCTAGGCGTGTCCTGTAACTTGCTCCCTTAGAGTCATCAAGTTTAGGCTTAGACCATCTGATTGTGGCTGTAGTTCCATTGAGCCTGTATGGCTGTGTAATGTGAGTTTGTAGCTCCATCTATGTGTGTACTGTAGCGGTTAGCTCAATATGGGGTTGTCTGCGTCCCTTTGATCCATCCATAGCTGTGGACACTGGCTGTCGCTCATGACATGGCTGCATACTGTGGCTTGTAGTTCCATGTATTGCAGTTGTAATGTAGCATGCTTGCGTCCAATGTATGCTGTGCTCATGTGGCTGTTGATGCCACAGGGTGGTTGTGTACTGACAGCTTAGTGCATTCGAATGGCTGTCCTGCTCTATCCGTGAGCCTCACATGTATGGCTGTGTACTGCGGCTGTAGTTCAATGTTATGGCTTGTACGGCTCTCACTCCAATGTATGGCTGGATTTGTACTTGGAGGGATGTAGCCTCCATGATGCTGGTTTGTACTGCAGCTGTAGCTCCATGAGGGGCTCTGTACTGTGGCTGTATCTCCATGTGTGGCTGTATACTGTGGTTGTAGCTTAATGTATGGCTTTGTACTGATCCTGTAGCTTCATGTGTGACTGTGTGATGTAGCTGTAGCTTCATATATGTCTGTGTACTGCTACTGTAGCTCCATGTATGGATGTGTTCTACTCCTGTAGCTCCATGTGTGGCTGTGTATTGCTCCTTTAGATCAATGTATGTGAGCTGTAGCTCATGTGCATGTACTGCTCATGTTAGCTCCATGGTTGGCTGTGTACTGTGCCTGTAGCTCATGTATTGTTGTTGTGTTGTTACATATTTGTACTGTCGTGTAGCCACGTATGGCTTGTATTAGTGTGCTGCATAGGCTGTTGCTCTGTAAGCCACATTATATGGCTGTGTACTGCTCCTGTAGATACATGTATGGGGCCTGTATTGTAATGCTCATGTGCTCCTGTAGCTCCATGTATGGCTGTGTACTGCTCCTGTAGCTCCATATATGGCTGTGTACTGCTCCTGTAGCTCCATGTATAGCTGTGTACTGTGACTGTAGCTCCATGTACAGCTGTGTACTGCGTCTGTAGATCCATGTATGGCTGTGTTCTGTGACTGTAGCTCCATGTATAGCTGTGTAGTGTGGCTGCAACTCCATGTATGGCTGTATACTGCTGCTGCAAATCGATTTATGACTGAGTTCTGCTCTTGTAGCTCCATGTGTAGATTAGCAAGTATAGCATGGAGCATGGCTTCTGACCCGACAGCATGGAGGACCTATTCAGTTGGTGGTGAAGAGGGAAGGCATTATGGGAATGAAGGCTCTCCCTGCAGGTTAGCCTTCTAGTGTACACAGGCAGAACCTGTAAAAGGCTTTCCATGTTACCTACAGCCAGCATCATCCGAGGAGCCCTGGTGTCTTGCTGTCCCCGAACTGCCCCTCCTTTTGCCTGCTGTCTCCTTACTGCCCCTTTGTCAGCTTTCTGCCTCCCGACTGCCCCTCCTTCTGCCTGCTGTCCCCTGACTGCCCCTTTGTCAGCCTTCTGCCTCCCGACTGCCCCTCCATCCTCTTGCTGTCTACCAACTGCTCCTCCATCTACCTGCTGTCTACCAACTGCCCCTCCGCCCGCCTTCTGTTCCCCAGTTGCCCTTCCACCCGCCTGCTGGCCCCCAACTACTTTTCCGCAGACTGCTGTCCCCTGTGGCGCACATGATCGGATTTTGGCGCAATCGTGTCGGGTTGCATGCAACAAAAATCGGGGGCGTAGAAAACCCAACGGATTCGGAAAAACCGTGGTATTTAAAAAAAAAAAAGTGTTGCTTGACACGCACTTACCTTCAGCAAGAAATAGAAGGTGAAGTCCGGTGAACTTCAGCAGACCTCGGCGCAGCAGCGACACCTTGTGGATATCGGCTCACGGACCTTAGTGAATCCCGGCCGGACCCGAAAAAGCGTCGGAGAACCCGCCGCTGGATCGCGACTGGACCGGGTAAGTAAATGTGCCCCATTGTTGATAAAAGATCATGATGGTATGTTGAACATTGACTTGTATTGGAAAATTTCAAACAGAAATAGTATCCTTCACTTCCCAACTAAAAAAGCCATACCTAAACCACAACTCCAGACAATTCATTGGATCGTGTCAGACCGAATATGAAACCGATTAGGTTGAATGAGATGGAACTTGGATTTAGACAACGTGATTATCTACAGAGGATCCTTAGACAAGCACAGTCTGATGTTGAGATGTCTCACAACTCGGACTGACAAAGGAAAAAGAGTAGTCTTCTCACATCAATTTCATCCACTTAATCAAAGGATTGATAAAATTGTAAGAAAACACTGGAAGCTTTTACAAACCTCTTTTCCTGCGATAGAGGAGTTTAAAAACCCTCCCCTGATCTGCAATAAAGAAGCTCCAAGTCTGCGAGATAGATTAGTATAAGCGGATCCAGGAAGTGCAGTGAGGATCCCGCATCAAACGTTCCTATCCAGTAGGAAAAATGTCTCTAAGCCGTGTCTACACTGTGCCCAATGTTCCGATATCATTCGTGGAGATAGATACCTTTTATCATCCTCGCTCTGGTCATCCGTTTGGGGTTATGGGCTTTTATACATGTGAATAAAAAATGCCCCAGTGGTTTTCTTAACATTGGTGAAACAATCTAACGGGTCTCATAGAGAATCGGGAAACCTAAATCTACCATCAGATGTCATGATACATTTTAGCCTATTCACCTACATTTCTAAAAATATGGCCATACTATTGCCCAGCTAAAGTATGTGGTTATCGAAAAAGGTAGAACAAGTTAGACTGGGAGGTTACATAAAACAGCTTCTATTACACAGAGAAGATTTTTTTTATATATATACTCTCAGTACCTTGGAGCCACAAGCGTTAAATCAGGACTTCAATCCCTTTGCACACCTGGATGTAATAGTACGTCCCTGCGGGAAGATACTTCCCGCATCGGGACGTTCTATTACGTCCTGCTTCTGACACCGGCTCATGAACGGAGCCGGCACCGGATGTAGAGAGTGTCAGCTGGATACTACAGCTGACACCGCACTCTAACACTTGTGATCAGAGCTGGCTCGGATTGCGAGTGTTAACCCTTTACGTGCCGCTGTCAAGCTCAACTGCAGTGTTGAAGGGTCTTCCTCCTACGGATTGGATCCCCTTGTGACGCTTAGGGAGGGATCCGATCCTCTTCTGGGCAGCCCCGAGTCTGTCTAAAGTCTCCTGTTGTTAGACGCCTAGCGGTTCTGACTGTAAACTGTCTGCGCATGCGTGAGCACCGCCAGACATGGTAGACTGCTCTACAATGCCTTAGTATATACATTAGTATTGGAGCAGGGTATTGGACCTAAACCAGCGAGTAAAAAAAACCACAGATACACAAAAAAGCACATATTGGTTTGTAACAATCTGTATAATAAAACAGAATCATTACTGGATGCGCACGGTGAAACCCCAGAAAAGAATACCCCCCAAAACTTTCTGAAAATAAATCATTTTTAATTAACTCCCTTATTAAGCAATTAAAAAGATGTTATGCACTGTAAAATAAGACCACTAAAAAGAACATATCTTCTCTCAAAAAATAAGCCTTTAACCAGATTTGTCAGCCAAAGAATAAAAAAGTTATGCATCTGAAAAGACGGTGATGCTATGCGAACAAGATTTTATCCAAATTAGGTTTTCTTCAGTAAAATTGAATATCATACACAAAACCCCCGCATATTTGGTATCGCCGCATCCGTAACAATCTGTAAAATAAAACAGAAACATTACTGGACCCGCACAGTGAACCCTGTAAAAAAAATAATAATAAAGTTCCGAAAAAAGATTTTTATTTAATATCCTTTAAAAAATGCTCTAAAAAGTGATTTTAAAGAATGCTCCAAAATAAGACCATTAAAAAGAACAACTCTACTCTAAAAAAAATAAGCTCATAACCAGATTTGTCAGCCGAAAACTAAAAAAGTTATGCATCTGAAAAGACGGTGATGCTAAAGTAGTTTTATTGAGTAAAATTGGGGAAAACATTTTTAAAAAATCTATATAAATGAGGTGTTTTTGTAATTGTGGCGTCCTATAGAATACAAATAATATATTATTTTTATGGTATGGTGAATGGCCAAAAAAACAAAACAAAAAAAAATTTACCTAAAATTGATGATTTTCATTTTCCCCCCCAACAAATAAAGTCTCATCAATTAGCTATAGATGCCAGAAAAATGCATCTCATATGGCAAAAAAATAAGCCCATATAGGCGCACATTAAAAAAAGAAAAAAATTATAGACTGTAGAATGTGACAATGTAAATCTGCTCTGGATGGCTCCTCCTTCCGTTCTATGCCCAGCCGTGCGCCTGTACAGCAGCCTTCACCACATATGAGGTATTGGTACTGGGGAGAAATTGGGTATCAAACTTTGTGGAAACTTTTTTCATTTAATGCATTCCGAATATTTAATTTTCCACCCAAAATGGATGTACAATTTGTACACCGCACCCCCATTATGTTTTAAGTGCTTTTTCATACGTTGAGGGGTGTAGCTTCCATAATGGGGTCATTTACAAGTCTTGCTGTTATTTAGGCCTTTCACAGTCAATTTGAAAGTTGAGCAGGCGCCTATAAATACGGGATTTGGAGATTTACCAAAGCATTTGAAAAATGGCCCCAAATTCTCAGCCTCCTAATATTCTAGTAAAATATGTGGAATGTTAAAAACCATGCAACATAAAGCAAAGATCCGGGAATTGTACGTTAGGAAGTAATTTAGGGGCTAGGACTACCTGCTTCAAAAGTAGAGAATTAAGAACTCTACTTAAGAACTCTGCCAAATTTGTGCCGATTCTGACATGAGGAGAAAAAATGTTTTCAGTTAAACGACAAACCCTTGAAGCTACGGGATGATCTTCAAGGGATGAAACTCTAACTCACAGAGACTCCACCTAGATGCCAAGGCTTGTGGGTACTTTCCCCATGGTTCTTGTTACCATTAATGGAGTGACCCTACCAGCCTTAATTGACAGCTCTCAGGTGACCACTATACACACCACAACCTTCAAGAAATGCATAAGAGGCTCATTCCTGCTACAGCCTCCATAGGCTTACTTAAACATCATCGCTACAATGGGAAAACTGTACCCATATGCAGCTCTAACCATCAGAAATACGGAATTATGAAGACAAGGCGTAGTAGTAACCCAAGTGTCTGAAGACGGTAACTTCTCCATGGTGTTGGGCACCATTGTCCACCGTCACTGTTATCCAGAATTCTCTAGCCTCCAGGAAGGTGATTCAAGAGACAATGCAAGTCCAGGTGGCACAACAAAAGTTTTCCGGCCCCTGCAGCCTGTCCGCTTTCCAACTGAGATGTTAGTATGGTGCCAAGCTTGCATGGGTGTTCAGGACCAAGACTACGAAGTTGTGTTGGAACCCTTACCAGCTGACCCATCTCCCCATGAGTTCTACTCATCCTGACAGCCAGAAGCCTAGGACAAGACCCTATTTGGCTGTAAAATGTGGGAGACTCCACAGTGTATCTAAGAAGATACCAAGCTGTTGCCACCTTTTTCTATGTTCACCCCAAAGACTTTGTGGAAGCCTCTTTATCTGCTTCACAAATGCTCGAGGTCCACTGAAGTGCTGAAGGCACACCTGCTGAACAATCCTGGTGGCTCAAACTCAACATTGGGGACGATGACATCACTCCTGCTGATCAGGTGCAAGGTCTACTGGAAGTCGTTATGTAACACCACCATGCTTTCAGCAAACACCGTTGGACTTTAGACAGACCACCTTGATCCAGCATATTATCTCCACTGGCTCTCACCCTCCTATCAAGGAAAGATACCTACCAATCCTTCCTGTCCTTTACCAAGAAGTGAAGACGTTAGTACAGGAGATGAAAACGGCTGATGTCATCCATGAGAGTCACAGTCTATGGGTTACCCCTTTGGTCCTTGTAAAGAAGAAGGATGGGACCATTCGGTTACAGAAAAATCCAATACAAAGTCACCAGAAACACTGGCACAGACACTTTATAATTATATGTACAAGATACAAAGACCTTAGATCAGTACAAAGTACCAGAAAACTGGAACAGACACATTATAACATGTACAAGATGGAGACACAAGGTGAGGACTTAATCTATATAGGGAGTATGAGAGCAATGTGAAAAAATACAGGGTCAGTCCAGAGACGCACTACATCCAGATTAGAGACCATATTGGAACAGTTTTGTGACAACACTTTTCAACACTGTATTGGTGTCTTCAAAAGCAGCAGAGACTGTAGACATGTAGGATAAAAAGAAAAAAAAATTATTTATATAAATATATAAAAAAAAAAATATATATATATACACTCACCGGCCACTTTATTAGGTACACCTGTCCAAATGCTCGTTAACACTTAATTTCTAATCAGCCAATCACATGGCGGCAACTCAGTGCATTTAGGCATGTAGACATGGTCAAGACAATCTCCTGCAGCTCAAACCGAGCATCAGTATGGGGAAGAAAGGTGATTTGTGGCCTGTGAACGTGGCTTGGTTGTTGGTGCCAGAAGGGCTGGTCTGAGTATTTCAGAAACTGCTGATCTACTGGGATTTTCACGCACAACCATCTCTAGGGTTTACAGAGAATGGTCCGAAAAAGAAAAAACATCCAGTGAGCGGCAGTTCTGTGGGCGGAAATGCCTTGTTGATGCCAGAGGTCAGAGGAGAATGGGCAGACTGGTTCGAGCTGATAGAAAGGCAACAGTGACTCAAATCGCCACCCGTTACAACCAAAGTAGGCAGAAGAGCATCTCTGAATGCACAGTACATCGAACTTTGAGGCAGATGGGCTACAGCAGCAGAAGACCACACCGGGTGCCACTCCTTTCAGCTAAGAACAGGAAACTGAGGCTACAATTTGCACAAGCACATCGAAATTGGACAGTAGAAGATTGGAAAAACGTTGCCTGGTCTGATGAGTCTCGATTTCTGCTGCGACATTCGGATGGTAGGGTCAGAATTTGGCGTCAACAACATGAAAGCATGGATCCATCCTGCCTTGTATCAGCGGGTCAGGCTGGTGGTGGTGGTGTCATGGTGTGGGGAATATTTTCTTGGCACTCTTTGGGCCCCTTGGTACAACGCCACAGCCTACCTGAGTATTGTTGCTGACCATGTCCATCCCTTTATGACCACAATGTACCCTGTAACATCTGATGGCTACTTTCAGCAGGATAATGCGCCATGTCATAAAGCTGGAATCATCTCAGACTGGTTTCTTGAACATGACAATGAGGTCACTGTACTCAAATGGCCTCCACAGTCACCAGATCTCAATCCAATAGAGCATCTTTGGGATGTGGTGGAACGGGAGATTCGCATCATGGATGTGCAGCCGACAAATCTGCGGCAACTGTGTGATGCCATCATGTCAATATGGACCAAAATCCCTGAGGAGCTTCCAGCACCTTGTTGAATCTATGCCACGAAGAATTGAGGCAGTTCTGAAGGCAAAAGGGGGTCCAACCCGTTACTAGCATGGTGTACCTAATAAAGTGGCCGGTGAGTGTATATATGATAAACATTAGTAGGTGTTAAGAAAGGAGGTATTAGAAAGTGAAAGCATCGGGAATAAAACACAACAAATAGACAAGTAGGTAAATAGATAAATAGATGTGTAAATAAATAGATAAATGGAAGTCAAATATCAGTCTAAAAATAAAATTAAATAAGTATAAAAATAGATAGAAATAGATACACAAAATGTTGTATGAAAGATCACCATATGAATAAATAATTAGACAGACATTGATAACACGTAGACCGGAAGGTGACCACATATTTTAATATAATTGTCAAGGCTCGTGCACCGCGGACGATGACACAAGCCGACATCTGGGACTGGAATCTGGCACCCAGTCTTCACCAGAGCCCGCCGTAAAGCAGGATTTTCTTACTGCGGGAATCAGGAGCCCGGAGAGGTGAGCAGCGGGAGCGCCAGCGATCATAGAGGGGCACAGGTGAGCCTGCAACGAGGGATATGGGTCGCAGGAGCACCTGTGACCCCGTGACAATAATGAAATAGTAAAATACAATATAAAAGGGAAACACAATCTGAGGATGTCAATTACAGGACTTAGTGGGTTAAAGGGGTTTAGAATAATTGAGTACAGAAAGAAATGGAGAGTTGTGAAATTGTTATAGTTGATATTGTTCCTGAAAAGAGGAGATTTCGGGGATCAGTCACTGGCATTAATCCAGACCCTGGGAGAAGAGGGGGGAAGAGATGAATGGATAAGACTTATGTGGTAGGATAGAAACTGGGGGGACCTACCATTGCAGATTGAGCAGAGCTGCGTGTGGTGCCGAGATGAATTAACGCCGGGACGAGCGCTGTCTGGGCAGGCTGTGTGCCAGCTTGACGCGGGAGCAGGATGGAGTTGCGCATGCGCAGTGGTGTAGGATCAAGGCGGACAAGGCTATAACCATTGGCATCGGAATTGGATTGCGGACAATAGTGCGGCTGGCGCCATCGATACGGATGACAAGTGTGTGGTGATTAAAGAGAAGATGGCTGGATGGTAGAAATGAGAGAAGTATGAAGGATGTGGACAGGAAAGTGAAATATAAACATGTCTATCTGTGTTGATTATAGAAGGACAGAATGGTGGATATGGCGGTATGAGAAAAGAAGGTTAAGAAGGTACAAATCTGTACTTATAAAAACAGAATAACATAAGTAGCCTATACATATGTATACAATTATACATATGTATATGCACATGTACTGGTGTGACAACTAGAGACTGAGGGGCACATTTACTTACCCGGTCCATTTGCGATCCAGCGGCGGGTTCTCCGACGCTGATTCGTGTCTTCCGGCGATTCACTAAGGTAGTTCCGCCGATGTCCACCAGGTGTCGCTGCTGCGCTGAAGTCTGTCGGAGTTCACTGAAGTTCACCAAGCTAGGCTGGGTTCAGTTAAGTGCGTGTCAAGCGACACATTTTTTTTTAAAAATACGGCGGTTTCTCCGAATCCGACAGGTTTTCTGAAGCGTGCATGTCGGCACCGATGTACCACAATCCGATCGCGTGCGCCAAAATCCCGGGGCAATTCAGGGAAAATCGGCACAAAATGGTAAAATTCGGGTAACCCGACGTAAAAATCTGATTCAGCCCCTTAGTAAATAACCCCCCCTGAATGTCTGGTAAATCAAGGAGAATCTGCAAAAATAATGTAGTGATCACGTATATATAAATAAAAATGGAATAAACTATAAAACCTGAAAAAAACATAAAATAACATAAGTATGAAGTAAAACCAAATGAAATAACATAATAACATCAAATCACAAAGGTGATTTAATGCATAGATTAGAATACACTCTAAGCTCCCATATAATTCACTTATAGTGACCACGTATAGAGTCATAAAGGGTGACTGGGAAATGTGAATATTACTGTAAGTGGACAATTGTATTGGATGGAGGATTGGAACTCAAGGTAGAAACCTGATGGCAAAGGGTAATGATTGGGGTCATAATAAAGTTTCAACCATATCTTTCAAATCTGAGGTTGAGAGTGTGTCCAGTTTATAGATCCAGTACGACTCCCGTTGACGCAGTTTCTGGAGTCTATTGTTGATGGTAGATGGAGTAATCCAGATGCCACTGAAATCCTTGTCGTGTTTAAGGGCGAAATGGCTCGAAACACTGGGACACATTGGGGCAGATTTACTTACCCGGCCCATTCGCGATCCAGCGGCGCGTTCTCTGAACAGGATTCGGGTCCGGATGGGATTTATGAAGGTAGTTCCTCCGCCGTCCACCAGGTGGCGCTGCTGCGCTGAGAAACATCGGAACGCGCCGGAATACACCCCGCTGGACCAGGTGAAGGTAAGCGCTTCCCAAGCGACACATTTTCGGTTATTAAATGCGGCGGTTTTTCCGAATACGTCGGGTTTTCGTTTGGCCGCGCCCCCGGATTTCCGTCGCGTGCATGCCAGCGCCGATGCGCCACAATCCGATCGCGTGCGCCAAAATCCAGGGGCAAATCAGGTACAATCGGCGCAAATCGGAAATATTCGGGTAACACGTCGGGAAAACACGAATCGGGCCCTTAGTAAATGACCCCCATTTACTTACCTGTCTGCAGGAGTTCACTGAAAGTGCATAGTCTGTGTATAATGCACTGTGCCCCATTCAATTTGACAGTTAAGTCCGGCGCTCAGTCCGAATCAGTTGGATCGTCCGACGGCACGTCCCCCAATTTGTGTTGCATGGAAGCCAGCACAGCTGCGCCAAAAAAAAAACAGATCACATGCAACATAATCCCTGTTAAAGGTGAAAAGTCTGACGAAAGTGATTAGCGCGACCCCTAGTAAATTAGCCCCACTATGTATGAGGAAGCCGTTGGTGGTATTGGATCTGTGGTTGTTTATTGGAATGTATAGTTCTTGGTGGTCCTACCTATATATGGTAGATTACATGGGCACTAGAGTAGATAATATAGGCAGAATAGCAGTTGAGAAAAGAGTGGATCTTAAAGGTTTCACCAGTGATGACTGAGCAGAAAGTTTTTCTCTTATGCTGGATGTTCAAGCAGCAAAGGCATCTTGAGGACCCACATTTGTAGACTCCTTTTAGAGTCAGAAAGGTGGTTGATTGGGTCTTTTTGTCCGATTTAAGTTTGCTAGATGCAAGAATATTATGGAGGGTCCCAGCTCTTCTAAGAGTGACCGTTGGTCGATTGATGGAACGTTTGAGATGTGGATCACTTAATAGAATGGGCATATGTTTAGTGAGAATGTGTTTAATGTTTTGATGACTGGTGTTGTATGTGGCTCACTAGCCAAGGTATACCACTCAACGAAGGTGGACCCGACCCCTGCTTTCCGTCTCTCTCCTCACTCCTTCTCTCTCTCTGGTCTCTCTCTCTCGATCGTCTCTTTCTGTTTCTCTCTGGTCTCTCTCTCTCTCTCTGATCCGTCTCCTCTTTCTGTCTCTCTCTGGTCTCTCTCTTTGGTCTCTCTCTGGTCTCTGTCTCTCTTTCTGTTTCTCTCTGGTCTCTGTCTCTGATCCGTCTCTCTTTCTGTTTCTCTCTGGTCTCTCTCTCTGATCCGTCTCTCTTATCTCCTCTCTGATCCGTCTCCTTTCTGTCTCTCTCTGGTCTCTCCCTTTTAACATTTTTGCCTCGCCCTATCTCTCTCTCATCCGTCTCTCTCGCTCATCCGTCTCTCGCTCATTCGTCTCTCTCTCTTGATCCGTCTCTCTTTCTGTCTCTCTCGGGTCTCTCTCTCTCTGATCCGTCTCTCTTTCTGTCTCTCTCTGGTCTCTCTCTCTCTCTGATCCGTCTCTCTTTCTGTCTCTCTCTGGTCTCTCTCTGTCTCCCTCTCTTCCGTCTCTCTCACTCATCCGTCTCTCGCTCATTCGTCTCTCTCTGTGGTCTCTCTCTCTGATCCGTCTCTCTTTCTGTCTCTCTGGTCTCTCTCTCTCTCTCGATCTGTCTCTCTTTCTTTCTCTCCAGCTGGTCTCTGTCTCTGATCCGTCTCTCTTTTCTGTTTCTCTCTGTTCCTCTCTCTCTCTGATCCTGCCTCTTTCCTGTTTCTCTCTGGTCTCTCTCTCTCTCTGATCGTCTCTCTTTCTGTCCTCTCTCTGGTCTCTCTCTCTGATTCGTCTCTCTTTCTGTCTCTCTCTGTCTCCCTCTCTCTCTCTCTCTGATCCGTCTCTCTCTCTCTCTCTCTCTCTCTCTGATCCGTCTCTCTCTCTCTCTCTGATCCGTCTCCTCTCTCTCTCTCTCTCTGATCCTCTCTCCTCTCTCCTCTCTCTCTCCTCTCTCTCTCTCTCTGTATCTGTCTCTCTCTGGATCTCTCTCCTCTCTCATTTGTCCTCTCTCTCTCATGTCCGTCTCTCGCTCACTCCGTCTCTCCTTCGCTCAATCCGTCTCTCTCCCTCTCTGGGTCCGTCTCTTTCTGTCTCTCTCTGGTCCTCTCGTCTCTCTCCTGATCGTCTCTCTTTCTGTCTCTCTCTGGTCTCTCTCTTTGGTCTCTCTCTGGTCTCTGTCTCTGACCGTCTCTCTTTCTATTTCTCTTCTGGTCTCTGTCTCTGAGCCGTCTCTCTTTCTGTTTCTCTCTGGTCTCTCTTTTCTCTCTGATTTGTCTCTCTCTGGTCTCTCTCTATCTCTCTCTCATCCGTCTCTCTCTCTCGCGCATGCCGTCTCCTCGCTTCGCTCATCCTCTCTCTCTCTGTCTCTCCTCTGATCCGTCTCTCTTTCTGTCTCTTCCGGTCTCTCTTTCTCTGGATCCTCCTCTCTTTCTGGTCTCTCTCTTCTTCTCTCTTGGTCCTCTCTCGCTCTCAGAGACAGAGACCAGAGAGAGACAGAAAGAGAGACGGATCAGAGAGAGAGAGAGAGACCAGAGAGAAACAGAAAGAGACGGATCAGAGAGAGAGACCAGAGAGAGAGACGGATGAGCGAGAGACGGAAGAGCGAGAGACGGATGAGCGAGAGACGGATGAGAGAGAGATAGAGAGAGACCAGAGAGAGACAGATCAGAGAGAGAGAGAGATGGATCAGATAGAGAGAGAGAGACCAGAGAGAGAGAGACGGGACAGAAAGAGAGACGGATCAGAGAGAAACAGAAAGAGAGACGGATCAGAGACAGAGACCAGAGAGAGACAGAAAGAGAGACGGATCAGAGAG